>VUQR01027608.1:0-23488 GCA_015108515.1 Hemichromis elongatus
AATTTGAATAGCAGGAGGATTTTTAAAATGAAGTTGTTAATCCAACTGCTAATCCACATGTTAATCCCTGAGCGAACAGGAAAGGGAAATGGATTTTGAAATGCAGTTTATTAAAGTGCAATTCGAAAAAGGTGCAATTTGAAAATGTTTTTTGAAATGAAGTTTATTAAAGTGCAATTCGAAAATATTTTTTGAAATTAAGTTTATTAAAGTGCAATTCGAAAAAGATTTTTGAAATGAAGTTTATTAAAGTGGAATTTAAAAATGTTTTTTGAAATGAAGACTTAAAAAGCATTTTAAAAATCAGTTTATTAAATTGGAATTCAAAAATGAATTTACAAATGCAGATTTTATTTTACAATTCATTAATTAAGCACAGAAATTATTATTTCGATGCGTGTGGCTCTTGTGGTCCTCCATATCAAGATGCCTTTGGTTAATGAAAGTTAAACCTTAAAACAGATATAACGAAACAATCAGCTGGACTGGGTCAGTGGTTTAGAAATGGGAGTAATTAGAGTGTCCTATGATATCTAGGGATGGGTACCATTATCGGTTCTGACATAAACGGTAGTAACCAGACCGAAAAGCAGCACACATTTCAGTACTTTTTTTCCTGAGTTGTCATACACTATGGATTCTAGCCAATCATTTTACCTTTCCAAGGATAGTAGGCGGGGCCAGGTACGTACGTTCTTTGAGAGCAGAGCTACAGATTTAAAATGTCCAAGGCGAAGGGGTCAAAAGTCTGGCTGTATTTCACAGCAAAAGATGCAAACTCGGCAACCTGCAACAAGTGCTTTAAGGTGATACTGTGCCAAGGAGGTAACACCTCGAATCTGATGAAACACCTGGCAACGCATAGCATTTTTTTAAAAGCCGAGAAATGCACCGTATATGATAGCTTGCTGCAAGACCTCACACCGAGCACATCTACTGCGGGTGTGATGCCTGTTATCGGACCCGGTGTTAGCAACATCCCCCAAGAGACTGAAAAGGAGAATCCTGGCCCTAGCCCTGCCAGTGTAGCAGAAATAATGACAGATGATGATGGCAGCAGCAGCCGTTCTTCTCTGGGTGAGCAGCTTAATGTTGTTCGTGTGTAATTTACGTTGAGTAGGCTAACCATGTTATTAAATTGATGTATGTAAGGTGAACTAGCAAACACCGTTGTAGTTACATGCGGCTATCTTCTTGTTTGGTTGGTTAGTGATGATAACTTGGTTATCATTTTGCAGAAAAAAAAGAGACAGACACCATAAGAGGTTTTTGGATAAAGTATGTGTTGTCCATTCTTTAAGCACCGGTTCGAGCACCAGTTCGAGCACCGTTTAAGCACCGGCACCGTTTCAAAAGTACCGGTTTGGCAACGGTATCGGATAAAACCTAAACTATACCCATCCCTAGTGATATCTAACCAAGAGACAAATTTTGATAAATGACTGAGTTCTGTGTGAAAATCCTGCTCAGTCCTTACTGCACGACGAGACAGCTTCCTGCCCTCTCTGTCTACTGTAAGCCCCTTTATTGCCTTCGTAACAGGAAAGCTCTGCCAACTTATTCTTTCAAACAAACACATTAGGAGGAAAAGTGTTTTCTCCCAATTTCACCCTCTTCTCTCTCCCAGGCTCTTTCCCACGATGCACCTAACAAGATAGGACAGCCAATCGAAGTGACCCGCCTTAAGCTTGCCGCTTCCCTTGTCTTGTTTGCTGTTTGAAAAGCAGCCCACACTCTTACTGGCTATTTAGCCAGTGCAATAATGACAGAGGCAAACATCCAAAACAGCACAAATGGATGTGGTAAAAGGCTCCGAGAAGAAAGCAAAACAACACTGAAGCAGCCTTCCTTTGATTTTTTTTTCTTTTAAATCACATGTGAAATTGGGGTCTGTAGGGGGAAGTGCATGGGATCAATGAAAGAAAAAAACATTTTTATGTGTCTGTATCGCTTCACATATATTCCAGCTTCAAAGTGTATCCGTGTTGCATGTTATTCACTTCAAAGCTTCTTTTTGCTTTCCTGTGCATGTGTGTATTTGCATAAGTGCTTGTTTAACAAACTGTCTGGGGCATTTAGTAAAAACACTCTAGTTAGCTAAAAGCTAGCATTTTAGTTAGCTAAAAGTAGCAGTTTTTCAAACAATGACGTTAGGCTAACAGAGTTGTGGCACTGTTTTGTGATTATGTTAGTTCAATGTTCTTATACCCTTTTAAGAGAATTTAATTTATGTCAAAGGTTTGTTAAGTTTTAGAGCAGCTATGGCTTCCAGGGAGCACTTTGCTGTGTTCAGTTTAAGACAGCACTACTCTCACTAAATTCACATGTTATACACGTACTTTACAAAGTGTACTTGCATAATGTGTATCACATATTAATAGTTTCACAATTAAGAAACATTCAGAGTCATAAAAGCTAGCTAAACTTGCTAGCCAACACTAACACTAATCCATTACAGTTTTCCAATCCAAAGATAATTAATTTTGTTTGTTTGTTTTAAACATAAACCTAAAACAAACAAAAAGAAAACAAAAAAGGGAAATCTATATTAATACTACAGAGAAGATGCCGCAGTGGCTGTAACCATCTTTGTCTTTGGAACTTTCTATCTTTTTTTGTCCTCCAAAACGAAAAAACAAGAAGGCTCAAGTCAAACTAACAAGCACATACACTGTCATGCAGCAGAACTGCACAGTCTCAACATAAGAATACCCAAGACCAAAAGCTGAAGGAGCTATCTGTGTTTGTATATTGGCTTATGTAACCGTGTGCGCGTCGGTCTTTCATATGAGAAGCGAGCTCGACTAGAGACGTTCCATCTGCGCTCCATTCTGAATGAATTTCAGCAGAATTGCAGAGCGGCACCGCAGGAGGACCATAAGATAAACAGCGAGAAAAAAACAAGAAGAAAAGAATGATATTTTAGAGAAGAAAAGTACAGCCTGAGGGTATTTTCACTCGTGCTCTGCTGGGTTTCTTTGAAGCGAACCGTGGTGTGATTGTAATACTTGTGCTGTTTATTAGAGCAGACGAGAATGAAGCCCTAGCAAGGACGCCGACAGTCAGAGTACCTAAACAGGAGAATGGTGATACATTTACAAGAACCTTGAGGTGAAAGCATAAAATAAGACCAGTCAAAAAACTATAATACTACTAGCAATATTGCAAATGATTGATGTGATCTTGATGTGTTTCACCAAATGCCAAAAAGCCAAATAGAATAATATTAGGCACGTTCTATACAGTGAAAAACCTTAAAGACGGAAATACTTGGCATTTTTGCATGATGAGTGGCTAAAACAGTCAGATTGCTGGCTCTTCTTCAAATGCTATTTGCGATATGCCATCATTAGAAGAAATTTTGTTTTGGCTATTTACTTTATAACCAAAGCTCAGCTTATAATGTTGGGAAATATTTATATCCCTTACATTTTAGGTCCTTTTCTTGGCCAGTAATTGGCACAACGTTAAATTTTCCCTTAGTTCCTGCTTGCATTGAATAAAATTTCCAAACACGTGAGACTGACATGTTCTGGATTACTTTCCAATGATTTCCAAGCAGAATTATGGTTGTTCATTTTCTGAGGTTATATTCTAAAGAAAAAAATAATTTAGTTTACTGTAATTCAGTATTATCAGGTGGCCCTGAAAGCTCCCAGAACAGCTTTCAGTTGATCTAAAATGTTGAAGTGAGACTACTGACAGAGACTAAAAAGACATATCACATGTTTTCCCTCTTGGCTTCTCTTTATTGGCTCCCTGCTAAATCCAGAATTGATTCCTAGAGTTTCTAAAAGTATAGCAGGAGGTAGAACCTTCAACTTTCAGGCCTCTCTCCTGTGGAACCAGCTCCCATTATGGATTTGGGAGGCAGACATCCTATCTACAAAGATTAGGCTTAAAACTTTCCTTTTTTTAACAAAGCTTATAGTTAGGGTTGAATCATATGATCCAGATCCTCTCCTTACTTATGCTGCATTAAGCATAGGCTGCTTTGAGCTTCCCATGCTGCACTGAACACTTCTTCACTCGCTTCTTCTCACTCTCTAGTAGTTTATACACCATTATTGCTTTTAATCTTTAGTAATTATGAAACTCTGGCCCTTTCTTATAGGGCCTTACTAATATTCTAGGGTCCTACAATATAAGGCCCCATGAGGCAACTCTGCTCTTAATTGATGCTTTCTAATCAAAACTGACCTAAGCTGAACTGAATTCAACCACAGGTTCTTTCTACATCCAAGTTTCCAGTTTTTTATTGTTCCATTATATTGCCATCTTTTTTGCAGCATGGCACACGTTTCACAGACAGGAAACATCTCTGTTTTCCCCATCAGGACTTCAGCATATTTAGCACCAGCCTCAGGTAGGCAGACAGAAGCAGATGGGTTACTCCGAGGCAAAGCATCGTGGAAACAAAGTGAGAAAAATCTTTTCATCTATAAAGACCCAAAAGGAATACTATACGCAAACTACTTCATTATTATTTCAAAAGCATTTGTATAGCAAAGATACTGTCCAATGCTGTCCCAGCGATCACTGTGAATCCATGTAGTGACTGCAGTCAGGAACTGCTGACTGTGTCACTAAATGGGTCACATTTGTAGTCTTTCTGTTTTTGGGACACCAGCATCCACCTGTCCCTTTCACCTCATGCAGCTGTGTGCTTCTTGAAAACCTGTGGTCTCGACTAAGCGTGGGTGCACACAGGCCCTGGAGCAGTTTTAAAGGGGCAGTGCACTGAAGACAAGGCTGCTGCTCAGGCTTCCTATAAAATTTTTTTAAAAAACACACTCTTCCCTTCATCGTTTGAAAATGTGATGCTATAATGAAAATCGCTGTCCGGGTACAGAATCGTTTGGTAGGATGATCCTATTGGAGGGATAGTTCATCCTTTACAGCTTCTTTCACTTAGTGGAGTATTGCTTTAATACTTAATATCTGTTCTCCAAACTCTCCAGTTAGTTGTTTTGTTTGCTCACTTTTTTTTATGCCTTCAGAAAACTGGCCAAATGTAGACGATGAGCTGTCAAACTAAGGACGTTTTGGCTTTTCACAGCGGAAAAATTCTCCGCTTTTCAACGCACCTCTAAAAAACTTTGGAGTAAAGTGCTTCTCTGTGGGATTTAAACCCCGTTCAACAATCATACAGAGAGAAATCTGTTGCCAGAGAGGCCGGGGCACTATTTCTGCAATGACAGCAGCATCATTTGTCCAGAAAGCGAAGCGGCAACAAGGCCTGCTGCGTTTTCAGGCTCGCTTTATCTTGGCTGGAACATCTTGCTCTCTTGCTTTTGTTATCGTCAGCGCTCTTTCTAGTGGCACGAATAACACGCCACTTAACACAACAAGTTCAAAAGTGTTCTTTGGGGACTTTCAAAAGGCGTTTAAGAGCAACTCAAGAAGACATCTATGAGAAAGTGGAAATGTTAAAAAAGGGAAAATTACAAGCCACGCTTTTACCTGTAATGTCAGGTTTCTGTGGCATGAAGAACTGATAGAAGGTGGGCTCCGACAGGCCTTTCACGTTGCGCGCTGTGATTTCCACTTCATATCTCGTGTTCCACTGGAGCGGGTGCAGCAAGGCATGGTCCTTCGCACCTGGAACGAGCTTGGTCATCCACTGTTCCTCTTTATCCTGATGGAGGGGGGCAAACAGAGAGGGATAGAAAGATAAAGAATACCAAAAGAAAGCCTTATTACCTGGCTTTAATCAAAGCTCTGTGTTTCACTTTGAATCAAAGGCGAGCAGAGAAAGTGTTGTTGTATTTGATAAACAGCAATTTACCCTTTGTGTTTTTAATCTGGGAGTTTTGAGCGTTACTACAATCAGTCTCGGTTGTGAAACGCCCCCACAGATGTGTTTGAATAGGTATAAAGAAACAGTAATCCCGAGCCTGTCATCGGTATCACACAAGTTCTCTTTGCGGCCTCAGCCTTTTGTCTCTACTCCTTCCTGAGCCTTCATAAAGAAACCAACTGCAAACAAAGCAATGGAAACTGAACAGTCAGTCTGAGAGCGTAACGCTGAAAGCATGCCAACTGTACTGTGCGCTTATTAGTTTCACCTCGATGGCACTTTTTCCTCTGAGTTGGAGAACCATTAAAAATTGAATTTTACAAAAGTCAAGGTGCACGATGTAAAGATATATAACATTTGATCTGAACTGTAAGATCCTCACTAATGAGTCTTTGCAAAAACTGAGTGTAGCAATCCCAGCATCCCAGGAAATCTGCAAGCTGCTTTGCAACCCAACTCCACCCAAGCTCATTCTTTTTATACAGTGTCAGACTTAATCCCATACAGGTATAAAGTAGTATGCAAAGGTCTTGAGCTATCCATCATTTCTTTATATTTTTCTAGTAAAATGGAAAACAGGTGCAGTAATTTATTGAAATGTGCAAACATACATATAAATACACGATAAATGGCAAAGAGTTTAAACAAGCTTTACAGTCAGTATTTGATGTGGCCAACTTTATTCTCTCTTAGGTAAGCTTTACTTAAAGTTATTTCTTTAAGAATAGTTCTCCAGGCGTCATGAGTGACATTCAAAGCTTTTCTTTGGATGTTTCTGCCTTTTGTTCTGTTCTCCTTCACGGTGATCCCACACTACTTCAATGATGTTGCGCTGTGGGCTCTTGGGAGGCCAATCCAAACAGTGTGTTTGGCAACATTTCTAAATCTGACAGTACTTTTCTGCATTCACAAATCCAACTGTTTCGATAAGATCCCCAAAACCACTGGCAAAAACGGCAAATGGACTAGTCTGCTTTTCTACTCTGCTTAAGCACTCAAAGGCCTTTATACAACATGCCTCATTCACAAATTAACACCCATTCACACAGGCACTTTTTGTAATATCTAAGTGCTTTCTATTTAACATTCACACACATTCCCTTGAGCATGAATGCATTGGAGAGCAACTTAGGGTTAGCATCTTCTGCAAGGATACTTAGGCATGCGGACTGGAGGCTGGAGCAAACAAGGAGCAAACCACTAACTTTCAAACTAGGAGATGACCTGCTCTACTGCCTGAGCTACGGCCACCTCCTAAACTGACAGAGCAGATCCTGAACATGACAGAGGCACCACCGTCTTCTACAGATGGGTGTAGATACTCACTGGAGTACCTCTCTCCTATACTACTCCATGCATCTTGACAACAACAGTCCTAAAATTTCAAGTTTAGATATATCAGCAAAGATCTGTTTTATGTTGATTCAAAAACCAGACCAACACATAGAGTGACTCTTCGTGAGGGTCAGCAATGTCATGTCTGATAGCAGAACAGAGTCATACCACCAATTATAAACGCCTGCAGATGAAAATAGCAATCTTCTTCTGCCTAAAGCGATCCTGACTGAAATGCAGTCTGCTTTCAGGCTCTCTGTTCCCTCCACAGTGAAGCAGTTTGTGTGTTCCTGACGCCAGGCAGGGGCATTAGATTAGTGGGGTGTGAAGCATCTGCACTGGCATCCTTCTCGGCCTCCAAAAGCCTCGTTGAGACTTTCTGACCCTCTTTTCAGCAGCATGGTTTTATTATTTTAAATCTCTGTCACTTTCTCAATGAGACAGAGAAATGCCTGCTTGGACACATTAGCACTGGGGAGATAGGAGATTTGGACCAGCCTAAATCCACTTAGTCCTGTGGAGAGTTTTTGTGCGAGTGCCATCTATTCTGCTTCCTGGCTTCAACTCAGTCGCTCCTCTTATCTTGTGAGTTTAAGCTGCTTTTTGCATTTTAAACACACACATACACACACCACACATGCACAAACAATATCAACTACTTATAAACGGATGAGTGAATCCCGAGAGCTCACGTGTACCCTCATTTAGAACGAGTAAGTGAAACAAGGAGTGAAAAAAAGATACTCAAGAAGCATCATCTAGTAAACTCAGTCACAACATGTCAAACTAGAGAGTCACACACACTTCAGTGGCAGGAAAAAGCATTCCCAGTATTGTGTGCTCTCTTTAATGACTGTCAAAAAAAAGACCTACTTATTACAACTAACTGTTAGAAAACATTGATTCCTGTTGAATTTGTTCTCATTTTTCTTGATTTCGAAAAAAATCCTCAATGATAACTCAAGTTACATTGATTGAATAAGTGAAACCTGCTTCAAAAGTGCAGCAGCAGAAAAGAGTGTTACCAGTCCTTGCAGGTTCTTTATGCCAAATTAGATTAAACTTACTGAACTTTGAAGAATAAAAAAGAGCCCAAACTCAAAGGATGAACCAGCATCTACACATAACAGACAACGTAGCAAAAAGAAAATAACTAAGATGTCAGTTTGTTACAAGCAGCCTGCGTCAGAAACACATTATTTGTTCCCATTTCTTTAGAAGAATCCATGAAAATGCCAAAGACTACACAGTTTGAGACAGGCATAAAACAGTATTTTGCAACAACAAAGTGATTCCCAAAGTGCTATTAACTGAAAACTTGCCATATCTCAACATGGTGTTCTTAAAAAAATCAGAAAACTGCATAATTTGGGAAGAATAGTGGAAGTGCCGGGCCTAAAAATCTTTCAACACCAGATGAAAAGTATCTGAAAATCAACGTTTAAGCCAGACGGGAAAACGAAGGTACTCTTAAAACATGTGGATATCCCAACAGGGCTTTCATCAAATCAGCAAAAATGCATGGGAAAGAAGGTCAGATATCAACTAGGGAAAAACAGAAGGACAAACAGAGGACAAACAGAACAACACTGTAATCCCTTATGTAGCAGGTTTATCAGACAAACTGAGGAGAGTCTTCTACAAGCACAAAACTCCCAAACACAAACTACACAAATATGCTGTGCAGTGCAGCCAGGAGTGCTCAGACATCTACATCAGAGAAACCAAACAGGCACTTCATAAACGCATGGCACATCACAGAAGGGCCACCTCGACTGGACAAGACTCAGCTGTACATCTGCATCTAAAGGTTAAAGGTCGCTCTTTCAAGGATGCCAGTGTTCACATTTTGGACAGAGAAGACAGACAGTTTGAAAGAGGTGTGGAAGAAGCCATCTATGTCCACTGTGAAACATCTTTGACCAGAAGGAGTGGCTTACGACACCAACTGTCGGCAACCTGTAATCCAGTTTTGAAGAAACTTAAAGAAGTCCAGTCGCCTTTATCTCCAAGCTCCATAGAACTAGGGCTGTGCGATATGACAAAAATCTGATATCCCGATATCAGACATGTATCGTCCCGAAAACGATATAAATCACAAAAATGTAGCATTTTCTGTAAATTCTGTGAATCTCGGGCAACTCGACCTATGTGAAATGTTTTCAGATGGATGTTGTCTGGCTGGAATCAAATGTTTTAACCGATGCATAAAACTATACATTTTTAGACATACGTATTAATGCCCGCCATTTTCTTTGTGAGTATTTATTACATGGCGTGCTGCGGGGAAAAGCCTGTTCTAGCGTTTGAGTCTAAGGTTTATTTTTTTAGCACCTGACGGCTCTTTTAAGCTTCTCATCCATAAACACTCTGCATACTCTTTCACGTAATTCAGTTTATTTTAAAAAGTCTTAACAGGATCTTGAGATTTATTGTGAAAGGTTTATGTGGAAAATAAACAAAGCGGACGGCGGAGCCACGCAACAGTTTTACTGTTGTTGTTGCTAACAACAACGCATAGAAAAGAGTCACTTGTCCGTATGTAGTGTGGTTATATTAAATGTAAGAGAAAGAGAGAAATTAATATATCTGCTACAGCGACCATCAAAATGATGAAAAAATATTGCCGTGAACAGTTTATTTTGTGACATCATGAAACAAACGATAGCAAAATATGAAACGATAGACGTTTTTATATCGTCACTCTATCGATCTATCGATATATACCGTTATATCAAACAGCCCTACTTAGAACATTCATAGAAACACACACAGTGGAACAACTATCAGTCATGGATCGGCCTCCCCAGAGGCCGGACCTCAACATTATTGAAGCAGTGTGGGAATCAAGTTGACAGAGAACAGAACAAAGGGCAGAAACATCCAAAGAAGAGCTTCGAAGACTGCTTAAAGAAATAACAAGAAAGCTGGCTAAGAGAGTTCAGACTGTATTGACTTTCAAGCTCATTAGAACAGAACAAACTCTGTTTTTGCCTTATATACTGTACTTCCATCTACATTTGCACATTTCAATACTTCGGTGCATCCTTTTACCCTATTTTCTGAGCAAAATGAGGTGGCTCAAGACTTTTTGCACTACTATAATTCTCTAATAGCACATAAAATGGAGCTTTCTTTGTATTTCAGTTTTTTCCCTGTCCTTTCACGTTTCTCTCCAAAAAGCAACAAGTAGGTGTAATTTGCTACCTGGAAAGGTAGCAATTGTGAGTTAAACTACTGACCTAAGGACGGAAAAATGAATGAAACAAATTAGTAGTGACGTTGATTTAATGTGACCATTTCACAACAGGGACGAAAAGGACGTGAAATGACTCACTAAAACTTTCAAATGCATTGACATGACATGAAAAACACCCTTAAAAGCAGCCTGCTAGTATTTAAATGGTGTGCTTCCAGCTGCCTAATGATACAGAAACATAAATGGAGGCCAGGATTTGAAGGTTTAAAATTGCAGCAGCATTTCAGCCATACTTTCTCAAAAAAAGGTTAAGAAAGATTAAAAAAAAAACAAGGAAATACAAAATGTGAACCTTCTAGCTGTTGAAATGTGCCTGCTTTTATTGACCTTGTGCATTAAAGCGGATGGGCTTGACTGGAGCAGGGATACCTTAATCGAGGAATTAATGTATCTAACTGGACTTGCCACTAATCTAGGCTCGATATAGTGTGTTTAACTGTAATAAATCACTCACTGTCTTGTACTTGACTATATACTCCACAATGGGCATGCCACCGTCGTCCTGCTTGACCAGCCCCAGCCGGTAGGCCCTGCCCATGTCCCTCTGCCCGTGGACTGCTGGCGGGCTCGGCTCTCCTGAGGAAGACATGAGAAAGAGGCTTCAGCTGAGATGCAAAACAATATGTCTTTGTGTATGTGTGTGTTTGTGTGTATGTGTGTGTTGGAACGTGCATTCCCAAGGAGGGGAGCAGGTGGCAGCGTGAGATATGAGATAAGGATGCAGTACAAGGAGAAAGAAGGTTTAAAGCTGAATTAAATTCATATTACAAGGTAACTCCCACTGCCTGGCTATAATTAATGTTGACTCCAGGTTTTTATTATTCACTGTATTTTGCTAATTGGGTCTTCTTTCTAACATTCATTCTCAGTAGCTGCACTGCCATATAATATTAAGGATGGAAACACTTTTCCTGTGGCCTTGCCTGGATTTACTGCAATCCCGCCGTGCCAGATTGCTAGAATAAATAAAATGCTTATCGTAAACCCCTGCAGTGCATAATTTTTAATGCAGCAGTTTTACATCAAGACACAAATTTGACAGGATCTATTTCCAAGCCCAAATAATCTGAATTCATATCAGAGGAACGGGAGGAGGAAGCCGTCTCTGATATAAACATGGCGAGGCTGCACAGGATTGCAAATAGGCTTCATTTCACTAAGGTGCTGGTGCCTTGAATAGATTTCTGAAGAATGTTTGCATTCCCATCGCATGTCTTTATTACCATCTATAGGATCCATAGCTGTTTTATTTCATCTGTGTTTTACCGTAACAGCTGATATATGCTACTAGCTAATAATTAACCCAGTGTAACTGCTATCAAACTATTTTATCCTCATGACAACCAGCTATTCTTTTATGTCCTCTGTAATGGACATTTGTTTTTGTTTTGGTTTTTTTGGTGTTGACCTACTGTACTAAGTCCTGATGTGCTAAATAGAGGACATCCTGGTCTTTCCGTTGATATCTCATGTGTTTGGTGGACTCTTTTAGCTCCAAAGAGGCAAGAAATCACAAAAAAAAGTTCAATGAGAAGATTATTTTTTCTCGGTTCTCAGGAGGATATATTAATAATATATTATTTCATTCCATAAGTGGTCAAAAATGCACATATACCCCTCATAGCCATGAATGTCATGATATATTAGGACTTTGTCCTTCTTCCAGGGTAGAGTGATTGTACAGCAAACATCTTTAATGACTTTAACAAAACACGTTTGTAATTCGGGAGGATTTTCTAGCAAGTTGTACCTCAACCAGATGCTGTTTGTAGCCATCAACAAAGTTCTGGCATAATTCTTGCTGGATATTTGACCATTCGTGCCCATGACCACCGGATATAAACTTTTGACCACATCTGTATATGTGACTGATTCAGAATTGAACAAGTGAGGGCACTTACGGATGGGTAAAGTCTGGAAGGTCTCCGTGTGGCTGAACTCGCCCTGGCCCTTTCCATTGACAGCTGCCACTCGAACCTCATATGTTGTGTTGGGCTCCAGTCCTGTCAGGACAACTGTGGCTGCAGAGAAACGGGAACACACATTGTGTAACCTGGAAGCACGTGGCGACTGGCCATCATGCAGATAGCAAAGCAAGTCATTAAGTACGGGAGCCGGTTATTTCAGAGGGTTCCCGATGTCGTTGGAAGAAAAGGAAAAAAGGGGGAAATGGCTGCCTGCTGTTTAGACCCCTCCACCTAGTATCCACTGTAGGCTCCTGTGTCTACATTACTTCACAATTTATTTGCAGGAAGTGTAGATCCCAAACTTTAATGGTCTCACTTGTCTGACTGAAATATGTTCAGTGCTTTATTGACCTGTTAAAACTAACTAGTTTAGACAGTAACCCCTAAAATTACAGGTTGGCAAAGCGGCCTTCTATAATAGGAAGAGAGTTGGTGTGATGGGAATCATAGTGCACACTTTGGGACATTGTGGACTTTTCTTTCTTTTTTTAAAAAAGGAAACTTTTGCACACTCTTGTGCACATGAATCCCAAACACTTCCTGTGGAGAAGGTAACTGATGATAACTCCCTCCCCCCTTCCAAGAACTTCCCGGCATTCATCTTTTGTTGTTGTTGTTGTTTTCACTGACACTATTAATAGGAACTCTGAACTAATGTAATTGCCAGCCGGTGGTTGGTAGTGAAACATGGGCTCTCGCTGTCGTCTCGTATTTTCTCATAATCCTACTTCAACCTCTTCATTTTTGCTCCAGATTGCTTCGCTGCAGCGGATACTGAGTTGCAAGCTGAAGGGAATTTCCTGCAAGGATTTTTATATTTCCCCCTGATGAGCCACAATCACGCTGTATTTCCAACATATCATGTAGGCGCTATAAAGTTTGGACTTCACTGCTGGTTCATTTCTCTCTGTTTTGTTCTAGAAGTGTCAACGTAATAGCTGTTTGCACTTTTTTAATGGTGGTGGCCATTGATGAATTCATACTTCTGATGATTTACTGTACATTTACAGCCACACCAATCGCTGTAACACTCAGGCCCATCAAGGTTAGCTAAAACAAGAGACCCTAAGATTGAGTTGTATAAAGTATGGTAGTTAATAGATCCTGCAGCACAGACACAGGAAAAAAAGGGGGGCCACAATCAACTATTCCAGCATTTAACAGAATAATAAAAGTTCCTGCAGTCCAAAATCATCTACATTATTAATGACATTAAATAGCATAGTATCAATGCAGCCGATTTTGGCCTTACTGAGCAGTCATGGGACATTTTACTCTAAAAAACCCACAGAAAGTCACGTTCTAAAATCTTTCAAAGTGTCTGTGTGCTTCAGCATCTTGCCCAAGGACTCTTTGACATGAAGATTAGAAAAGCCAGGAATTAAACCCCCGACATTATGAAACTTCTACCACCACACTTGCAGCCGTTTAAACTGATTTATTTCACTTCTTTGTTTGTTTTTTACATTGACTTAAATGCATTATTAGAGTGTTTAGTCTGTGAAATATAGAGAGCTAGATCCATGCAATGAAGCCTAGATTTTCTATCTATCATGGGTCATTTGTTCCAAGACTAAAAGCTTTAACTGTGGTTCTATATATATAATATAAGGGAGCAACTGCTTGAGTCCGCTAAATGATCAATAATGAAAAACATAACAAGATTTAGAAACTCACCTTCAACAAAGTCATGGCAAATAGTGTACTGGTAGAGTACATGTACCTCTGACTCTAATGAAACCGCAGCAAAATATCAGATAGAATATTAATACGACAGTAACTCGGAGAACTGTGCAATGCGTCACATTCCTACTGTAAATTACATCTAATATTGAAGAAAACAGGCAATCTCATTATCAGACCACATTACAGATTCCTATTTAAATTCTACAGTCACTCGAGCCCATTTGCATAACCGTCACAACTCAGAAAATCCGGGAGAGAGTGTGTAGTGTAATGAGCTTGAGTGAAAGTTGTTGTTTTTGTTAGTCTGCACAAATTAAATACTTGAATGGTAATAGGTGCTTTTGCAGTTCTTTAGTTCTGCAACTGAAAACAAATTCTGCAATTTGCAGCCGTGCTAGGTTCATTCCAGGCTGTAAGCGGACATTTCAATTTGGGCAGAAGCATTCAAATGAAACGAGGCCAGGCGTCTCATTATATGGAAGGGTTTATTGTGTAAGGATTTTCTGCTGAGGTTATCTGAAATGGCTTCTATGATTATATGACGCCACTCGGTGTGGCTTGTAATTAGTCTGGCTCATTTTTTAATATTTCTAATTTTGCATGCAAAGCCTAATTTATCTATATTAAATTGACAATCTTATGCGTTGTTCCTTTGTTCTTATATCACATATAGACATATTTAAGCAAATAGTGTAGAACTATTTTTTCAAGTTCACTGCTAAAGTGCTACTTCCTGTTTAGTATTCACCTCACTGAATCTCCATACTGTAATTGACTCTGAAATGAGGGGATATTAGTGATAAGCCCTTCAGGTTTGTCAGACCTGCTTATCACCCGACCATTCGTCCTCTGGCTTTCATTTTCCATCCATCCATCCTTCACCTCATGGTGTACTTTCCACCAACAGGCTCAGAAATCAATTTGCAGTCGTAAAGCATAGGAAGAGGAGGAACGCGATCTTTCAGCTCAGACAGGTTCTGGCGCTCTCCCCATGAGGTGTTTGAGTTTCGTCATGACCCAACAACATCTCAGGGCCAAGGCTTTGAAGGAGCACATGGCAGCTCATGCAATACAGTCGAAACCATATTGCATGATGTATGTGAGGTAGACAGAGAGAAACACTGATTTAAGCTAGATAGGATAATCTGGTGTGATGAGGCGTAATCTTTCCAGTCTGATAACTAAGTTTGAAACTATGACTAGGAGTCGTTTCTATCTTGGAAAACCATGTGCTTTATCAAAGTGGAACTGGTAAATAGCAGGGTCAATAGTATATAGTCTACGTCAGTTTTTCATGTATCTAATGTGGGAAATGAAAAGAAAAAGCTTTCTTTACATTTGACTGAGTGTGCATTTAAGGGAGCTCATTGAAATATTTGAGTTTATTCATTAGTTTATCGACTAGATTAAGTGACAATGCTTTCACACTAAATTATTTACATATGTTTTTAAAAATGTATTATTAAGATAATTTGATATTTATGTGCTCATCTTTAAAAGAGTGAGAAAAACTCAACTGTTGTGGGGATCCCTCATATTTACCCACTGATTCTATATAAAAGACCTTGAGTCCACTTATTGTTTGTGAAGTCTGGTTTTGAAGCCTCAACCTAAACTCGATTGGTTACATCGTAACCTCGGTTCTCTGAGGGGAGAGAATATCGCACCACTCTCCACGTTTACGGCACTTGTGAGATCTTGACACAGTAGTTCCAAAATGCATATGTAGGTGTCTGATTTAGACATAAAGTGCTTGAGAGTGCATAACATAGAAAATCTGGCCTCTAGTGTAAAGTGTGTCAAGACTAGAAAATCCCATTCTACTTCATCACCTTCTTGCTTCTTGTTACTTCATTTAGATGTAACACAGCATGTTAATATGGTAGTAATCTGCTGTAAAGCAGATGCTCCTTCATAATCAGTTTTATACTAAATAGGACTGTGATTGCCAAAATGATGATCAAGTTGTGTTAAATAAGACATTAAACTACCAACTATGAATGCTCATTTTTTTCCCCATAAAAAAATAGAAAAATGGGAAATTGAAAAAGAAAAACACACAAAACTCATGAAACCCAAAAAATAGAAATGCATTTTATGCATCATTAGACTGTAGAAAATTCAGAAGGATATGAGTATATGTGGGAATATGACTTAGAACCTGTTTTTGACAGTGTTTTCAACTTTCTGGTATATTCTGGTAACAAACCTTGAGATTTCCATAAAATAAGCTGAGAATGGAAATAGGTTAATGCTTTTTCCTTCATCTGATCAAATTCAACCTGCCTGAGACAGAGGGCTTTTAGCAGACTTCACAATAATGATATGTAATGGAGTGAAACTTAACAGCGGATAAATGTTTCTCTCATTTTACTCAGTCAGTATATATTACAGCAATTTTTAGGGAAGGCTGTACAGTACAGTATACACTTACTCTGGACACTGTGTGACTTGACATCCCTCCAGTCCTGTGAGCCCACCTCCTTGTACTGGACCAGGTAGTAGCTGATGGGAACGCCTCCATGAGAGTCTGGCTTCATAAACGTTACGGTTGCTAAGCGCTGGGAGACAGCTGACAGACGAACTGAGTATGGATTTGATGGGACGTCTGGAAACACAAAAAAATGAAGGCATGAGACAAACAAGCAGACAATTTCCATTTACTTATTTTCCTTTGTGAGCTTGTTGTTTTGCTATGAAATAAGCCTTGTCTAATCCACTTGCATGGTGTCAGAAACTAAAAATCCTTTTTCACAAACTTAGGAATGAATTCAAAGCAACCTTTTCCTTTGCCTCTCTACTGTATAGAGTAAGAAATGATTGGGTAAGGCTGAAAGCACCAGATGTAACACTTAAATTATTTTTCAGTTTTCATGCATCAACATCATTTATCGTGCAAATATTATTTAGGAGTAATCCAGTGAATACTTGATGAGGAATCAAAACTGCAAACATGGTTCTACACATGGTTTTAGTATCTGTGTTCGAAGGTGCACTTCACATTCACTTCAACTCTTTTGTTTTACCCAATTATGTCCCACTAACCTTTAACCTACCTAGCACTGCAAACACAGCCAGTGTTGAGGAATGTACCAGCCACATTATTAATGGCTAAAAAAAATTATAAAGCGTTAATGCATGTAAGTATGCTCCAAAGCACCAGGCAATACAGCACATTGTTGGTGGGATATTTTAGTCTAGTACAAAGAGGTAGAAAGACTGACTGATTGACTGACTAAGATTTCCACCATCCTCATGAGAGCCAAGCACCAGCTGATGGCCCTGCTGATACCCTTCTACACATCCTACTACCCAAACTACTGAAGTTGCTTGAGCCTACCAACATTTGCTCTGAGCTTTGCAACCCACTTCCACAAAAGCTCATTCTTTTCATGCTGTGTGTGAATGATCATCCATTCATGTCATTCATATTAGTTATGACCTGTGCTGCTATGTAGTGTTGTGTTGGAGGGTGCACACTGCCAAACAGCAGATGCTGCAGAAGGATAAAACAATCTTCCAGTGTGATTAATTTGACTAATGTCAACCCGAATGGGAGGACCTCAGAGTACTGAGGGTATTGTCCAAATATATATGGACCTAACTCTGACACTTACACAACATTAACCAACTGCACTGAATGTATTTTTTTTATCAAAGATAAATGGCACAGTGTCCCAGTAATAAAACTAAAGACAGACATTGTAAAATATTATTTTTATATTTGGTAAGCTTTCAAAGAGTTATTTAGGAGAGAATGTAATAATTCAGCTTATACAACGCCTGAGAGGAGCCTGTGTACTTTAATTTTAGGTGGAAAAGATAGAACCTTGAAAACATCACATTTCTATTCATGTAGATTAAAAGTGCAGGCGCTGTGTTAGTCTTTTGTTTTAGCTGGATGTGCAGCCAGGAACAGAATCTATTCTGTGCAGGATGAGAATGAATATATTAAGAAATGGTCATGATGTCAGATTTCTGTAAGTAATTTCTGCTGTACTTCATTTGTTTGCTAGTTTTCCCTATTTGTGCCACCTGTGTTTACACCTTAGCCTTCCTTGATTCCAACTTTTAATTTTAATTGCTTGTTTTCTGCTTTTTTTGGTCTGTTGTTGTTCCACCTGTCTCCCTGTGCATGACCACTTCCTCATTGTGGGTTAAATATTTGGATTATTGGACTATAATGAGCTCTCTGTACACCTTGCTGTTGCCTCCAAGATTGTTGCAGAACTGGGTGGCAATATGCAGTTTTAGCTCACGTGGCCATCTTTGTTCTTCTTGATATCAAGCTCACTGCAATAAATGCTTCTGGGTAAGACCTCTGAATATATTTTCTGCACAAATAAACCTCATCTCCAAAGACTTCCTGACATCACTGCCATATTAAACCTAGCCCACTCTAGACTCTGGCAATTTAATATACAGCAACTGGCTCTTTTTTCAGGTAAGTTTTGATAGGACTCAAGTTTTTTTTTTGATCGTATTAAAACATCAGTAAAAAATTTAAACATTTTGACTCACTACAAACACTCCGATTCTTCTATCAGTTTATGATAGAGCTTTGAAGCCAGTATATGGGCTTCTAAACAAGGTACGAAACAAAAATCCATTAATAACCCAAACATCTTCACAGTGTGTTTTCTTGCGTGTGCCCGAGTGTGTGTGTGCTTAATGCTAAGAGTCACAAACTCCTCTAAAACCTTTTGTTTCCTGCAAGACGATGTTTTTTGGTCAGCTTTTTGCTCAATGCTTTTTTCTCCCTTAGCCAGAGCAATTCAATCTGCACTAAAGATAATTAGACTGCACTACTGTGTATTAGCCCATGCTACCGTAAATTAGGGAGTACTTCAGTTAAATAGCGAGGGGTATGGTAAATCAGCCAGCACTATTTGAGATTAGGCGAGGCTGAATAGGGGTTGGGAGTTGTAGTGGAATATATCTTCCTGAGAATTGCAAATAAGACTGTTACCATTAGTAGAGAGGTAGAGGGTTACAAAGTAGTTGAATGGCTGGAGTCACTGGGAGAGCGGTGCAGGGTCCCTGAGATGTTCACACATTCCGGACTTGAAATTAAGTTTCTAGTCTCATTAGCGCATTAGGGGCAGTTGTGCAGACTCACCTGCCTGGGCCAAAATGAACTCCTGGTATCGAACTCCAATGTTGTTTCTGGCCGTGCAGTTGTAGCGGCCAAAGTCTCTGTCGGAAATAGGGGTCACCTGGACGCACATAAACGTTACAGTCAATCACGATTCATTTTAAAACTAAAGATTGCACTTGGACTTTTCTGCTTTAGCTCAAACTGTGCTCGATTTATAACTGTGCTTTATGTATTAAACACGCACTGAACAAAATGTGTTTTTGGTGTTTAAAGGAATGATTTGAAACAGAATGATACTGACATGCTTTGGCATGACTGTAAAAAACCCTCCAGTGGGGCTGATTTAAGACAATTCTGACGTGCGGGTCAAAATCTCCCACAGCCTTGTGAAAGACTTGAATGCTTGATTGTACTTCTTACTGAAAAGATAACCACTTATTAGGTTTGGGGGGTGGGGGGGTGGGTGATGATTACTTTTTCACACAGCGCCAGGTAGATTTGGATAATAACTTTTCCTGTAATAAATGAAATCATCATTTAAAAACTGAGTATGGGTTTCAAGCTTTCTTGTTCAATCAAAGCATCCTTCATGATAAATTATTCACAGTGACCACCATTGGGGTTCCATTTACTTCCATTAAACTGGGCTGAACATCAAAACATCAAAATCAGAATTTAGTCACATTTATAAAAATTATATTAGTGTGAATACATCTTCATAAAGATCCATCAGAATTTGTTTTCTTTTTAAACTGATTAAACTACACGCCTGTCCCTCACTGTTGTTTTTACTGTTTATTTAATTGTTTTTTTTCCCTCAAAGAAAAAAATTAAATCCATAAAAAAAACTCAACAATTTCTCTGTCACCTGTGATTCATAACCCACACTGACAGACTCATTATTGAACTTTCAAACCCATCTTTTTGTCTCGTGGCCCGTTACCTGACCGCCACCGGAGGACTTGAACTCACCTCCAGCACAGACTTGCCCTCGGCGCTGTGCACCCTCATGTTGGCGGTTCCCTCTGTGGAGATAGTGAAGCGCTCTCGCCTCCACAGCATGGTGGCAGGTGGGTTGGACATCACGTCGCAGCTGATGTTCACCGGATTCCCCTCCCATGAATAATAAATGGTGTGGTTGGTCAGGAACTTTGGTATATCTAAACAAAACAGAGTGACATCACGTCTCGCGCCCGCCTCGTTTACATGGAAACTTGTTATTTCGCACTAAAACGAGACCTGAATTGCTAAAAAAGTAATTGCTGCTGTGTGTGGAATTTGTGGCAGCCAATTAGACACTCAAATCAAAGGTGGAGCTGTGCTGGATGATCAAAGATGTAAAAAAAAAATACATAAATAAATAACTTGCTGAGGCTTCACCTTAAAGAGGAGACTGTGGAAAAAAAAGCATTTAATTGCTGCTTCCTCAGCTCCTTCAGCAGTGTGAAAACAGAAAACCCTAATTGAAGCTCCCTCACGCTATGGGTGGGGGTCTCCATTGCAATTGTGTCCCCTAAGAATAGGAATAAAGCATGCAAACAGAAGCTCATTGGCGCCGGCAAATAGAAAGGGTAGTAATAGACGACTGCGGCGGCGAGCTGTTGTGCGGATTTCTTTCGGCCTGGTCGGCCCCGCTCAGTCAGAGAGGCATTATGGTTGTTTTATGCTCGCTTGCAGGATTCCATTAAAGAGATTGATGCCTGGCTCTCTGTCACAGCCGAGGACGTGCTATCCCCTGCAGCCTGCAGTGACTTAGTAAATGAGTTCATTAGTTTGGTGGCAACGGCTGGCTCAGCCCCTCCACACTCAGACTCACAGTCTGTGTCTCTGTGCAGAGCACAGGAGCGACTTGTCAGCTGTGGCTCCAGCAAAACAAGTTTGCAGTGTAATGACAGCAACTTTGCTTCACGGTTAGAGAGTGAGTGCGCGGATGTGAGATTGTGTTTTTTTTCCTACAAGTTTTTCCTAAAGTGTCAACTTTTCAGGAACCGTGCAAAACAAATTTTTGAGGGGAATCCATGAACTCAAAAAGTCACCTCAGCCTGAAGAGGAGAAAATTGGTTTGCATGTGACAACGCAGATACGGTCTTCATTTTTCCCTCGCTGTCTCTTTGGATATATTTGTTTGTCTGGCCCATCTCTTTGTTGTTCCTCTGAGCTTCAAGGTGAAATCAATTGCTACCCAAAGAAAAAGGAAAAGAAAAAAAAAAACTCCACTGAGCCTCGATGCTAATGAACCTAATCATTCGGAGGCCAAAATGGAGATCTTTGCTTCAGAGCTCATTAAGCAGGGGGAGAGCCCGCCCCAAATAACCCCAAACAACCAGCACTGAGGAATGGATGCACTTGTTGGGAAGTAGCAGAGCTGTCAGCAGGAGAAAAAAGAAAGGCGATGCATGATATCCTCTCACTAATTAACCCTTCTGGAGGCAGTGTGCGTGGTGGGTGACTTGTTTATAATGATATAATGCATTTCAGAGAGGAAAAAAAAAACCAAAAAAACGAACAGCCAGACTACAAAAAGAATTATTAGAACTAAGCGTGAGTGAACTTTTGAACTCTGCTTAAATGTGTTTATGTGTCCCATTTCCACAGCAAGGACCGCACAGAGCCGATACAAAGGCAGAAAGGAGAAGCTTGTAAGAGGCTGTAACGGGTAACCAGGGCTCTGCAAAAACAACACTCCACTGCATTTTACCCACAGGCAATGTTAGACAACTTGTTGCTCGAATATCATCAGTTCTTAGAAGCCTGCTGTGGACTGCATGTGCACTCTAACAAAAAGTGCGTGCATGGCTTTTAAGTAAGAGTGCTTACATTCAATGTCCAGGAACATGCTCTTCTGATGACCTCCGATCCCGCTGTGTGCCTCGCAGTCAAATCGACCCAAGTCGGACAGCCTCACGCCGCCGATGGTCAGCACCGACTTGCCGTGACGCCCACGAACTTCAAACCTCCCATCATGGTTCTGAGGACACAAACACAACAATAACTTTTAGCTCAAATCCAAAAGTAACAGACAGCTAAAATGCAGACGTTTCAAGTAGTAAAGTCAGCATATGTACTAGTAATCCCAATAAGCTAATAGCATGTTGTTCAGACTGTTCTAAACGCTTAATTTCATTTTGTGTCAAAAGAGCGTTAGATTCAAGCAAAACAGAGAATGGAAATAAAACCAAACGCCCCAAATGAAAAATACAGCAGGTCGTCTTTGTGCATGTTGAAGTTAAAAACGTATTTTACTCTGGCTTTTTCCCAAACAAGACACCGATTGCCTACCTAGTCTCTTCTTACTGACAACACTAAAGCCTGTACTAGAGACACACAATCGGTCTCAGGTAACTGGACGTTAACTGGAAAATTGCCACTAACTCAATATACTACTCACTATACTTTAAGGTAATCCTTGACTTAAATACGATATTATACATGTACAGGGTCCTCGATATGCTATATTCATAGTAAAGAAATTTTTATTTTTATTCAACAAAGTAAAAAAAAGTAAAAGACACAGTAGCAACAGCTGTCAAGAAGGTTGTATGTCTGTGTAGGTTCTCAGTCATTCAGGTCATCGTACTCTAAGGAGCTTGTAAAGGAAAAAGCGTCTTGACTTCTTTAGGTTGCTTGAAGACGTTTCACCTCTCATCCAAGAAGCTTCTTCAGTTCTAGGGTCAAATGATGGAGAGTCCCATATTTAAGCCCTGTGGTAGTGTCCCCCGAGAGGGACAATGGACCCCCTATGGTTTCAGGTGAGCTCAATGTGAAACCTAGCCCCACCCTGTCATGTGATTTCCAGAGGTCAGATTGCCCAGGATGTGAGTGGGCGTTAAGGTGTCTGGGAAGAGATTTCAAAACTGGATTATAGACGGCAGACAGTCGGTGTCGTAAACCACCGCCTCTGTTCAAAGATGGCCGTTCACAGTGGACATAGATGGCTTCTTTCACTCCTCTTTCAAACCATCTGTCTTCTCTGTCCAAAATGTGAATATTAGCATCCTCGAAAGAGTGACCTTTGTCCTTTAGATGCAGATAGACAGCTGAGTCTTGTCCCGTAGAGGTAGCTCTTCTATGCTGTGCCATGCGTTTATGAAGTGGCTGTTTGGTCTCTCCAATGTAGAGGTCTGGGCATTCCTCGCTACACTGTACAGCATACACCACATTGTTAAGTTTGTGTTTGGGAGTTTTGTCTTTTGGATGAACCAGTTTTTGTCTGAGTGTGTTGCTGGGTCTGAAGTAAACTGGGATGTCGTGCTTGGAGAAGACTCTCCTGAGTTTCTCTGATACTCCGGCTACATAGGGGATGACAATATTGTTGCGTTCGTCTTTCTTGTCATCCATCGCTG
>VUQR01027611.1:0-10314 GCA_015108515.1 Hemichromis elongatus
AGATAAAATCACAAAGTGCTTCACAGAAGCTAAAACATAAAAACAAAAATTAACCAAAAGAAAGTTTAAAGAATACAGGTATCACTGCTTATCTAAATTAGTTTTGTTACTAAACGGTTTGTAACTACGTAATCTTTGTAGTCAGTGACTGCCTGAAGTCTAAACTAAATCCATGGATACTACCAGATACTTTTTTCTCTCTTTGCTGCAGCATTCTTCAGCTGTTGCTTGTTTTCTTAAGGTTTAATCTGCTCCTTCTGTTCTTAAGTGTAATTAGTGGATGGCACCCTGTTGTGAACCCTGGATAATAACACTCATACATCATTGAGAGTGATCTTGACTTGGGTAGATGTTCAGATTTTTTTAAATTTACCACAGAGAGAATTCTGTGATCATCTTCTTTGGTTGTCTTCCGCGATCTTTCTGGCCTTTTGGTGTTCAAGAGTATTCATTCTTTTTTAAGATGGAACCAGATTGTTGATTTTGTAACTCTCTCTAATATATTTATTTTGGGGGTTAAATATGCCCTCCTTCACTTGCACTGACTGAATTCTAATGAAATGCTACAAATTGCAAGTTCAACACTTGGGATCAACTCTGGATCTTTTAGTTTCTGTCACGGTCCTGGGTCATTTCGACCCAGCATTTTGTGTTTTCATGTTTTTGTTTGATTTGGCATTATGGATTGTATTCTTATTCTTCTGTTGTGTTTTCTTGATCCTGATTATAATTCTATGTTTCAGTTTATTCTGGTTTAGAGTTTTGTTCCCAGGTTTTGTGTTCTCGTGTTTACTGTAGGTTTAGTTCAGTGTCTAGGTTGCACCTTTGCGTTGCTGTTTCTTATTTCCTGTTTTATCTTGATAGTACCAGTCCTATGTCAATGTATTCAGTTTTACCCGCCCCTGTCTCGTTAGGCTTATCTCTCCCAGCTGTGTCTCCCTCCTGTTTCCCATTCCCTGATTACTCCCCTGTGTATATAGCCCTGTGTTTGCCTTTGTTTGCATTGTCCCCTTCACGCTGTGTGCTTCCTTGGTGCGCCCAGTGTAGTTCCCGCTTGTCTCTGGTTTTTGAGTTGAGTTTCTTGGTTAAAGCTTCAAGTTTTTAGTTCTGTACTTATGTGTTTTTTCCAGCAATAAAGCTGCCGGTTTAATTTCATCCCTCCCCTGCAATTGGGAACCACACAGTGAAACATGACAGTTTCTTCATTTGTCATGGAATAACGAAAGAATAGACGTCAACTGGCCCTACTTTTTCAGCTGAATTTTTAGGTACAATCGAATATGGCCGTTATATATAAAAATGGCAAAAACTGATACTTAACTCTTATGGGATTAAATGTATATTGTATGCTATTGTGACCAATCTGTGTAGGATCTGCAGTCAAATTATGGTTGGAAAAAAGAATTCCTACTGACCTCAGGTAATTTCAGAGACTACAGTTGATCTAGTAACCACTAGATGGGTGTAAGAGCCTGCATTCACTGTCAGTGTAAGCTCAACTTCTTTGACATTCATGCAAACTTACTTTGCTAAAAAAAGCTAAAAGCTGTTATTATATAGTTTTCACATGTTTGTATGGAATATTGTATTTGTTTTAATTGTGATATAGCTATGTGGTGCATATGTTTTTGACTTTTGCTGCCATGATGCCAGGTCTCTCTTAGAAATGAGATTTTTGATCTCAATTAGATTTTTACCTGGATAAATAAAGGACTAATAAAAAAAAAAAGATTTTTAAAACTACATTTAAGTCTGTATTTGTTCTGTGTTTATTTAAAACCCAGTTGCAATTAAGATGTTTTTATTTATTTATCTTATGTGTTTCTGTTGAGGGTCAAGAGGTGTCTGGAGCTAATCTCTTTGGGGTGTCGGACGAACAGAGATGACCTGGCTGGAACCTGTTCACAGACAGATGCAGAGGAGAACATGCAGACCTGATGCATGTACCTGCATGTGCATCTGCAGCTCATATGTGAGTATCTACTTAGTGAGTTATCTTACTTGGAGTTTAGTGGTGGTTTGTGTACACTGGTCTTAGAAGACATAATGAATGCTTCTCCCACCTGTATAGGCTAGTCTTAAACAACAGAAAGGACAATAGGAGGAGACAGGGTGTGGTACTGGATGGCAAACAGTGGTCAGCCACTTTTGTCTTAAGTCCCTTCCACAGAAATGAACAGATAAACCATTAGAAATAGACAGCAAGAGGGAACGCCAGTTAGCCATGCTTGTGTGAACAAAACATGTTGTATAAAGTAGTTTGAGTGCTCAAATAGGGTAGAAATGTTTTTCCATTTCCAGTCAGTTTTTTCTTCATATTTTATATTTATACATGTTGGAAAATATCCAGTTTTATTCTGACCTTTCTGTTTTAATTAGTTTTTCACGATGAAGGTTGACCATTTAGACTTGGCAGTAAAACAGATCTCACACACAAATGCAGGCCTGTATTTGTGTGTGCATACAGTTTGTGTGTGTGTGTGTGAGA
Organism: Hemichromis elongatus; assembly: GCA_015108515.1. Lineage (NCBI taxonomy): Eukaryota > Metazoa > Chordata > Actinopteri > Cichliformes > Cichlidae > Hemichromis > Hemichromis elongatus. The sequence goes on from VUQR01027611.1 coordinate 2,489, forward strand.
GAGAGAGAGAGAGAGACACCTTAACCCTACATTATCAGTCTGTGTAAAGGCCGGGTCTTATCGCGACTCTCTCCTCTCTCTCTCTCTCAGTGTAATAATGCCTTGAAGATGGCTGTTGTGCGCTTGCATGCTCGCTGGCCATCTCTCACCACCAGGCAATGCCAGGACCAATGGCTACTTTGAGATATACAAGAAGTGTTGTTAATGATGGTGACATAAACACTGACACTTTTGGCATCATTTTGAAATACTTATGACTAAATAACATAAATGATCTACTGGAAAAGTGGCTTCTTTTTGCTCTCTTTTTGGAGTAAAGTAAGATATTCAAAGCAGGCTTGAAGGCTTGCACCGAAAGAGTGAGAAGTGCATGTTGAAAGACAGTGTTACAAGAACATGGAGGGGCTGAATGAAAGTCCTTGTCTCCTCTCTGAGCCCACCTTTCTTGCCTTTCCACTCTGCTCCGAAACTCTGACGTCTAATGAAGGATTTACCTATGTCACTGTGACCTCACTGATACTCTGCTCTGCAGTTTGGGATGCTTATAATACACGAGGAAACAGCTTTGAAGAGTAAAATACTTGTATTTACTCCTAACATGTGTGTGCATTTGATAATCTGTAAACAGACACAAGCCAGCCATGCCTTTCTGCCCTCTGTGGTAAGCTGTTACTCATCACCCAGTCTGCCAGTCTGGCCCACATACTCTCCCAGGAATGCTTCAAAAACACAGTACCTCATACAGTAAAGCCAACAAACAATATTTCCAACATTCAGTATCTGAGTTAGATCACCATGCTCTATATTTCCCGCTGTTTAAAGATTTGCTTGTGGGTATTTTTAACGCTTTAAACAGCGTTCACTGATTTTTTTGTATTTATGTGAATCTATTTTCAACAGACAAAGTATTTCCTTCCTTTGTTTTCAGGCCACCTCAGCTCTCCACGACAGATGGGTGTATGGTTTCCTCTGTTTGCTCTTCTGTCAGCAGCTCTTGTTCTAGAAAAGCACCTACAGACCAGTCAGCCAAGACCTTCTTTACAGTCAGCAAGCTTGCCCCTGTTGACTGATCATACTAAGGAGCGGTGTATTAGGGCAGCGTTTGCCTCTTCACTTTATTACAGCGAGGCCATTTGTTGTTTTTTTCCAACCACTCTAGCTTCTAAATATACGAACTTTTATGAATTATGTCAATAAACTAGGGCAGCTATGGCTCAGTTAGTAGAGCGGATCGTTTACCAATTGGAAGGTTTTGGATGAATCGTGTCCTTGTGTCAAAGTAACCCTGAACCTGAAGTTGCCCCTGATCTGAGTGTATGTGTGCATGTGAGATAAAATGAATGTGATTGGGTGAATGAGGTTTTTAGTGTAAAGTAAAGGTGGGCAGATGGATCCAAATATTGATAGTATCATTACCGATAGTACACCAGCGCTGGTATTGGTATCGCATCGATACTAACACAAAAAGGAGTGATACTTTGTTTCTGTCTTTTAACTTCAGTATGTAAAAGTTTGAATTGTGTTAAAAAAAAATGTTTTCAATGAAAGTAGTAAATTGACTGACTGTCATCTCTATTTTACTTACAGCCTGTAGCACTTTTAAACAACATAAGTTAGCACATTTACAGGTCTCTAGAAAAACCCAACTTTAAAATACACGCTGAAGCTAAAAGGTGTGTTTTTGTAGGATTCACCAATTATAGTAGAAAGTGAAAATAATGTAGTGATCATTAAAATATGTTCAGAATTTGCAAATTGATGAATATTCATCTCATAAATCATGAGCCCTGCTCCACCATACATAAGCTGCCTTTATAGGTTAAAAGTATCGGTATTGGTATTGGCAACATAGGCTCTGTATTTACTTGGTATGAGATAAATGCCAATGCTTGTAGTATCGCACAGCATTGTATAAGTAGTAGTCCATTATAATAGCCAATGATTTATTTATTCATTTACTCTTTGAAAAGCAATTGAGGCATTAAATAAGAAGATTGATGTTCTTCCTTATTAAAGACAGTGCCACACAGCCTAGTGTAAAGTCTGGAAATACCTATATCAGGCTATGGCATGTTAGATTAGAGAGCATTTAAGGTGTTAGGTGACTTTGGATAGGACGTACCAAGGCTGGCTTTTTGCTTGATTTCACTGTGTGTGCTAAGCTAGCCATCTCCTACTATAACTTTATATTTAATAGAAAGAGTGAACTTAATCCTCTCATCTGGCTAATGGGTGAGTTTTGGCCAAATTATTCCTTTAATGATGTCAACAGTCAGTTATTAGACATTAACACTAAAGGTTTTGCTTTCCCTTCTTTTGAAGCTTCAGTTTTTCGTTTATGCGCTGCTTTCTTCTTACTAAAACAATCCCCTGAAGCATTTCAACAGACTCTATCAGATGGTCATGTTTTCCACGTTATGCACATGTTGCTCACTTCCTAATTGGTTGTGTTTACCTTAACAGGATCTGACCTCTGCTTGGTGTTCAGTCTTGTGTATGTATTTGCAGCATCCCTCACTGCAGTGCCCAAGGCTGAGGGATTGTCTGGGTGTCTTGGGGGCAGACAAGTATTTATCCAGGAAGTAACTTAAGTAGCACATCTTTAATCATATAACAACAGGTTGAAGGTTTATATTGCCTTGTAAAGGAAGAACTGCAGAATGAACTCTATATTTTAAGTATAGTCTGTTTCTTCATTTAAATGGTCAGTGGCTCTAGACAGTTTATTATTGCATTAACGTCCCAATATATAATAAGAATAGGAATAATTAGAGCTTTTTACTGTTAAATTACTAATCTGAAGTCATTATAAAGCTATTTATGATGCATAAATTCACTCTTTCTTATCTTTGTGTGTTCATGTGAAAGTTGCAAATGAGATATGATTACCTTATATGTAAGCATCAAGCATGACTGAGTTTGTGTGTGTGTGTGTGGTGTGAGAACCATGTGCTGTGCTTTAGCAGGGCAGTGTAGCGTGCAGTGCAGGAGTGAGCAGAGGCGGCCCTGGCCAGTACAGCCCCAGTACCCTGGTAATCCCTGCGTTTTCAGGAGCCCTGGCCCGTACTTGATGAGCTTGAGCAAGAAAAAGGTTGCGCTCTCTCGTGTGTTTCTCTCTCTGTGTCTCCCTCTCTTTCTCTCTGTCTCTCGCTCATTCATTCCCCCACTTTTTTCTCATGGACCCCTCCTCCCCATCCCCTGGAGCCACTCTGCGAATGAATAGATTCCAAGTGTTTACTCAGCAACTTTGTCCATTCATCTCACCCTCTGTGCTTCTCAGGATTTGATAGAAAAGGAAAAGAGAATCTGTGAACTTGCGAATGTGAATCACTTAGCAAACGGGGGAATATGACTGGATATGTAACTGAGATTTATGAAAACTTGTGAAGAACATTAAAATAAAACTGGAAAAGTACATGCTGTAGGAGTCGTGCTTTATGATTCCCTACCAGTGACATAAGTGGTTCAGAAAGTTTTGCAAACTTATGATCACTTCCCTGAGAGAAAATTCCCGCGATGTCAAACTCTGGGTGAAGTGGTTCAGGAATGATGCAATATCCAGTGTGTGAGGACAATGTGGAATCAACATTTAGAACAAAATAAAACTGGACATGTGAAATTGTCTGTCTGAGATGAAATTTATTATTTGCACTACAGACTGAACAAGGTGCTGATTTTGGTCCATATTGACATGAGAGCATCAGCCCATTGATGCAGATTTGTCAGGTGCACACCCGTTCCACCACATCCCAAAAGCAGATGACTATACAGTGACGTTATTGTCATCTTCAAGAAACCAGTTTGAGGTGATTTGAGCCTTGTGGCAGTGTGTCATTCTCCAGGAAGGAGACCTCAGAAGGAGGGTACACTGTGGTCACAAAAGGGCGGACATGGCCATCAAACCTATTTAGGCAGTCTGTGGTGTTTAAATTATGCTCAGTCAGTACTAAGTGACCCGAAGTGTATGGAAAAATAACCCCCACATGATTACACCACCAGCAGAAGCCTGAGCTGTTAATAAAAGGCAGGAAAGAGCCACGTTTTCATGTTATTTAAACCAAATTCTGATCGTACCATTTAAATGTGGCAGCAGTAATCGTGACTCGTCAGACTAGACAACGCTTTTCAATCTTCTATTGTCCAATTTTGAATTGTGGCGACTCTGTGACTCTGCTCTTTGCTGACAGGAACATTCAAAGATGCTGTTCTGCGCACCTTGGTTGTAATAAGTAGTTAGTTGAGTTACTGCTGCTTTCCTATCAGCTCTCAGTGGATAATTTTTCAGTTTCAGACCATTCTCTCTAAACCCTAAATATGATTTTGTGGGAAAATCCCAGTATACTAGCAGTTTCTGAAATATTCTGACCAGTACATCTAGTACTAATAAGCACATCACATTCAAAGTCACTTAAATCAACTTTCTTCTCTATACTAAAGCTCAGTTTGAACTTCAGCATGTTGACTTGACCATGTCTAAATGCATTAAGTTGTGATGTGAGTGACCGATTATATATTTAGGTTAATGCACACTGGAACAGGTGTAACTAAAAAGTGTCCAGTGAACGGTGATCTAATTAGTTCATGTTTGTTAAAGGCTGCAATGTTTAACTGTGTCTGATGTTGGTGAAAAAAAGTTACCACACAATTCCGTCCCGTTTCATATTTTGTCTTCATGCACTTATAAATATCTGCTCTGCTCTGTATGTTAGAGAAAGTCTGGTAAAGTGTCTTCTATTAACATATTATTAGGAATTCAGGGTCAACTCTTCTTGTTTTGCAAAATAAGACTATGTGCTAAAATTGCCAAACTAGTTTTAACATACAAAAATGAATAAGAAAGAACAATTCTAACATATTCTTGTCCTTTAACAGAATAGTCAGGCTAATAGGTGCTGCCTTAGAAGGGACTGCGTTAAAGAATAAAAATGAATGAAAGTTTAATTTGATGAAAAATTTTCTAACGCAGCTGTAAAACATATTAAACTACTGGGTTGCAAATAACAGCTGTGAGTGTAAGTCACACTTAGTTTTAGTCACTATTCTTGCAGACATGGTTTTTGTTCAGTAAGATGAAACTTCTACTTTCTGGCTGCTGGTAACATTTAGATTAGATTTCCCACATCCATACACTTCATTTAAAATGTTGTACGTATCAGGCTTTTTCTTGGTTGGCCACGACATAATAAAGTAATTGAAAGTACAGTATGACAGAGAAACAAGCACGCAGACTGGCCATACAACATGACTAATGTACTAATAGTGTTGAGGTAGAGAGAGGTGTGAAGGCTCTGACAGGGTAATGAGGTGGTCAGGGTGGGGATTAGCAAGAGGCCGCAGGCCCCGAGGCAGAAGGCCTCGTTTCCTGGCCTGAGCCCGTGTTTGTCCTGCCTGACCTGACAGCTCTGGGGGCAGATCCTGCTTGGATACATCCCCGCTCCCACGCCTGTCTGAAGCTGTTAGCCACTGGCTGTGAGTAGCTAGCTGGGCTTAGTGTTGTCTGAGCTGTGGCTGGGTGGGGAGGGGTCCAGTCATCTGTGGGAAGGGGTGGCAGCTACAGTGTGCTGGCAGAAAGAGGGTGATCGGGGGGAAAAGGCATCTGGGAGAAGAGTGGGCAGTGATGATTAATAGCTTTGGTCTGGCTGTTGTCAGAACTTTTTTATTTGTGTTAGTCATGTTGGAAGGAAAAGTAGTCATCTTGCCTTTCTTCTTTCAAACATCATCGCTCTATCTCCATGGATCTGTTCTACCTTGCTGTTAATGATTTGCCACATATTTGGACAGTAATAATCGGGAGATCAACTAAAAGGAAAAACAACAAAAAATATTCCAATGTGGTGTCTGGCAAATGCATGCTCCCAATTTAGTTTGTTATAGATTTCCCCCTTCTTCCAAAAAATGTAACCTCCTGTGATGTGTTGTTGTTGAATTACATTTGGTGAGTCCATGATTTATAACACTACTCACATAATATTTACTTATGAGACCTTCCAGGGACTCCACCCGCTTCTGTCCTGGGTTTTCCTTTAATATGCTGCTTGGATGTCATTGACATTATCAGGCCTCCCTTTAGCTCCCTTCAACACATTAACCCACATTTTAAACACTGGTAGTTCACCTCTGTGGGTCTTACCTTTGCAACTAACTTCAGCCTTCTTGTTTGCCTGAATGATCAGTTAAAAGCACTTTCACGTTCTGGTGTGCAAAGAGTGTTTTCTGCATACCAGCTGTGTGCACAACCCTGTTTTTACTTCAAAATCCATAAGATAACACCTCTCCTCTACACCATGGGGAGTGTTTGATTATCACTCTCCAAAAATGAAAATGAAATGAAGGGATATTTACTTTTCTTGCCTAAAAGCTTTGATAGCTCAATTGCTTGTTTTCAGTGGATTGTTATTATTTTTCAATTGGTGGATTGGCTGTTGGGTTTGGAGTAGCATGGAGCAGCTCTCCGAGTGTTGTTTCTGCCCTGGATATACACACAGGCATCAGTGAAAGCACAGAGAGAGCAGCTGACACACACACACACACACAGAGAATGCATCACCACTAAAGTGTTAGTGTCTCAAACATTATATCCATGTGAGAATAACAAATAAATGCCACTTTGTTGCCGTTGCTTCTCCCATACATGAGTCTCTTTTGACTCATGTATCTTAACATTAAAGATGTTAAATCCTACAATGTAAAAAAACAAAAAACACTTTTTACAATCTAAAAATGTTGTATTACATGCAGGTTATTGTGTTATATAAACCGCAGTCTGTTAGAAAATTGTCAATTTCTGGATGAGTGCTCGGTGGGTCCGCCTGCCTCCATCGTCACTGGCTACTCAGTGGCGTCATTCCTGCCCTGTCATATAAAACTGTCAACGCCTTTCTCTCACCTGAACTGACACACACACTAGCCCAAACACCAAGGCAGGACAGGGGCCAGAGCAAGGGGCTGCACATGCACCTGGTTGATTTTTTCCCCCTGCTGATCATTTCGACAAGAAGGTGATCTTTGCATTACTTCTTTTATGAATCTAGCAAATTATTCGTACTTCTCTGGCATGTGCAACATGACTGCAGAGCAATCGCCTGCTGAGGCAAGTCCTGTTCTCATGTCTCCAAATGTGAGCCTGGACTCACCACTGCCTCCGCCGCCTTTGATGCTGCAGGCCCGGTCAAAGGAAAGCATTTTGATTAAGTCTGAGCCCCGAGGAAACAGTCCCAACACGGAGGACGGGGGCGCCCTGGGTCAGACTGAGGAGCACCTGCCCACGGGGAGCCGCAGGAGGAAGAGGCCTGTCCAGAGGGGGAAGCCTCCTTACAGCTACATTGCTCTCATTGCCATGGCCATTGCCAACTCCCCGGAGAGGAAGCTCACCTTAGGGGGCATTTATAAATTCATAATGGAGCGCTTTCCTTTCTACAGGGAGAACTCGAAGAAGTGGCAGAACTCAATCCGCCACAACCTCACGCTCAATGACTGCTTTGTGAAGATCCCCAGGGAGCCCGGCAGACCAGGTAAAGGCAATTACTGGACGTTAGACCCCGCAGCTGAGGACATGTTTGACAACGGAAGTTTTTTGAGGAGAAGGAAAAGATTCAAGCGCACAGACGTAAGCACCTACCCCGGTTACATGCAGAGCTCCAGCGCGTTTACGCCAACGCCAATGGGAAGGCCTTCGTATCCAAACGCCCTGTATGCCGGGATAGGGTCAGGCTACGGCTCTCAGCTGACCGCCACATCCCCACACCCAGCTATGCTGCATCATTACCAGACCTCTGCTGGAGTCAGCCAAGGACAGCCGCGCATGTTCAGTATCGACAACATCATCA
>VUQR01027611.1:10334-36647 GCA_015108515.1 Hemichromis elongatus
CAGCAGACGGTTGTGCAGGGCGGCCCGGGTGGGGACCTCAACTCCCAAGCGCTGGGGTTGGGTGGAGGCGATCTGAGCACTATGACCTCCAGCTGCTCGGTAACCGGCACCGACCCGTCTGCTTGCTTCCAGACCCAGACTGTCAACCCGTCAGCGAACATGCTGAGCAGAAACAGCGGGAACCTTTCATCCAACCTGACCACCGGGTACCCATATTCCTCTCCGGCTTCTCCTCCAAATCTGCCCACCATGACCCAGTCCGGGTTCTCCCCGGGCAGCTCCCAGGTGTACTGTACGAGCAACCGGCTCTCCCTGCCGACATTGCGCTCGAGCTCCTGCGCCGAGCACTCGGAGCAGCTACTGGGCCTCTCCAGCCCCATGAACTACAACAACACTTACATGAGACAAGCCAACTTTGCGTCAGGATTAGAGCGCTATATGTAAGATGAAAACTGTAAAAACTTAAGTGACTGCAGAGAGGAAGGATTGTAGACCTAAATAGCCTATTTAAGGAAAAAGCCCCTAAATAATCAGAAGAACAGCTGAAAAATAATTCCATATTATTCAGTCAGCATAACAGTAAATGGTATATTTAGTTCAGGTTGGAATCTCGGTATTTAATTTTGCCAAGCTCAAAAGCGACATCACACAATAAGACCGAGCCTCATTATGAAACATTCCTCTTTGAAAAGGTGTAAAGCCATTTAGTTTGACACATTCCATGAGTGCATCTGAATATGTACTAATTTGTGAAACACTGCTTTCGTATTTCCTGTATTTTGTCGTTTGTCTTTAAGTTTACATGTTTCTTATAGACTTCTTTTATTCACGTCTGCTGTTTTATATGTAAATATTGTGCTGATGTAAAGACTTTATTAAAGGAAGGGTGTGTTATCATTACACGCGACAAAGTTGCCTGAAATAAAAATGATTTTTACAGTAAAGTAAATGTTGCCTTTGTCCTTGACAATTTAAAACTTCAAAACTATGAAAAACACATTAGTAGTTTTTTTTTTGTTTTTTGTTTTTAAAGATTCCACGCATGTCTTTATTCAGGAGGTGCAAGCTAAAATCCATGAACACAGTTTTCTCACATTGATTTAACCTAAATCAATGTGAGAAAATATTAAACCAGTTGACAAATGAACCACCTCAGTCAGTTCTTTGTAATGAATCATTACATCACCACGAACCGCCAACGAACCATTCAAAATCCACACATTTAAAATGACGCATTCAAATGCACGTATGAATAATTATATTTTAAATGTATTTCACTGACATAATCACTTAACATGATTTCATTAAAAACACACAAAACAAGCAAAGAAACAAAAAACAAAGAGATTTTTTTTTTTTGGAGAAGTGTTCAATTATACAAATTAGACTAAAATTTAAAATCATCTTCACCATCATACATGAACTTTGATACACATCACGTGAAATTCAGGTTAGAAAGCATCAGATAGATGCCCGGTGATTGAATAAAGATACTCAAACTGTAAAAATAAATGAATAAATAAATGTCCAAAAACCTGCATTAACCATTTTTAAATTAATTAATTAATTAATCAATTAATTACTTATTAATGCCTTGTTAAATCTTCGGCATCCCTGCTAAATAAACTTTAATGTCTAGGAGTCTCTTCCTCATCATGGAGTTTTACATGTAATTTGTGTAGACTTGTGAGTTATAACAACAGTAACACAACAAAAGAAAACAAAACAAAAAAAGAACCCCATTTTAGCCATAATTTGTAGAAAATAATTTCCTGGTAATCCAATGAGATAGGGGCATAAAGAAAGTGTGCATAGCAGTTATAGCTGGAGACAAAATACGTTTCAGACAAAAGCTGGGAGATTTTTTTATTTATTTATTTATTTTTAGCTCTGAGATATATAATTGAGATAAATTGTTGTGACTTATAATACAGATAGGAAGAAAAAAAAAAGTTTTAGGCACCAAGGACAAATTTGTGGAAACGCAAACATACCCACGAGTGAAGCACTTTCTTGTAAGTAAAAACTGTAATGCTTGTTCCGTTTTGAGGATGAAACCCAGCAATTCTAACAGAAAAGTCAAAGTGCAGGTCTGCATACCACCACCTAAACCTCGTGCCAGCCAATTTCAACAACTGTGTATTCAGCAAAAACGCCCGAGCAGTTGGTTTTTTTCGATCATTTTCAAAGCGCTGAAGTGAAGGACTCGGACAGCTGGCCTACCACTAGATGGAAGCAAAGGCACGACGTTTTCAGCTTGTGCAATTTTCTCCACCCTCCAAGACTTATTTTTCAATCATGAACTTTTTGAATTACGATTTGCCCGATTTGAAGAGCCGTCACCAATGAATTGTGGAAGTCTTGTTCTGTGTTCAATCTCATTTTCATATTCAAGTGCTCACGTCAACAAAACACCCTGAAAGTCTGAGATACACTGTTTGAATTTTTAAGCAACATTTTTTTGTTTCAAGTATCCCAAACTATAAAGACATTCGGAAAACCACAATCCAATATGATCACATTTTTATCTCCCCCCCAGCATTCTAAAAATGATCCCCATAGAAGTTATGTACTTCTCTGCTATTATGAAATTTAAAAAAAAAAACTATTTATTTTTCTAAAACAGGCATTGTATAAAGTGATTTGTATAAGTTCGCCTTTGTCATTATTTCACAATGGTTCAATAACCTCTGCCAGTCAGTGCAAATTTGACCGATTTGCTGCTTTAATGAGGCACAGCTATAGCACACAGTTTCACCCGAGAGTGCAAGACTTTAATTGTCATTGCTCTGCAAGCAGCAGGGGGCGCCTTAACACCATAAACTGAAGTAAGCCTTTTCTTTTTGAGAGTCGCAGATAATGTGATCTAACGCCTACTGATCCTTTAAAAAGATGACAACTTCTCAAAGGTTTCGATAACTCTTACTTCTAGCTTGCACGTGATTACACACATAGCATTAAATAGACTGACATTATCTTTCCGTAAATATGTTTATAATTAATTCATTGGTTATACTGTAAGTAAAACCCAACATTAGTCATCAAATGAAGGCATTAAGAATTGCTACCTTTTCTGTTCATAAGCAGGCCGTTGTAAGATATGGTCGGTGTTTTAAAAGATAATCAAAGGGAATCAATAAATAGGGGCAATATTTTTCGCTGATATGTGAATGAAACTAAGGCTCGGCCGTGACTCCCGTAAGAATGATTTAATATGAGTTAATGCGTGATGTCTCTTGGGTAGCTGACAGGCAGGTTTCAGAGCGTCTATTTCAGATTTTAAAAGACTTGTGACATGCAGGTCAGAGAGCAGGACACATGGATCAGCAAGGACTTCGATGTTTAAGGTTACGCATGCTCGATTTGAACTTGCTCTATCAGTACACACACACACACACACACACACACACACACACACACACACACACACACACACACACTGTTCAAGAAAAGGCAACAAACAACAAAAAGCAAACAAGTTTAGTCGAAAGCGCATAAAAATCTTGTTCTTTGACATGCCAAAGCAACAACAAAACAAACAAACAAACAAACATTCTAAAAGCAAAATTGTGACATATATGAATGTGATGTGTTTGCTGTTTGACCTGTAGCTACGATTAATAGGGTGCTGATGTAAACACATTACAGTAATTCGATGTTTCTGCCTCATAATGAACTGGAATGTCCGCCTGCTTTAAATAAGCCCGCACACATTGCACTTTGTCATCTGCTCCTGGCCTTCCACGAAGATGAATTGAAGCAGGTTGCGGCACACTAAACCCCCGTGTAATACTGTAAAATATGCAGAAAATGCACACGAATAATGCTGCGAACTGTTGACGAGGAAAACAATAAACCCGTGAGAATTTTTTTTAGTTTAAATCACAGAATTACGCGCCTGTCTAAAACCTTTCAGACAGGCGTCAATTCAACAAACGCAAATGCGATGAGCCATTTTGAAGGAATGAGAATGGACATGCTCCGCTTGTACAACTTATTTATGCAGCACTTTGGATGCTTAAATAGATAAATAAATAGATTTAGAACATTACATTAGATAAAATCGAAACAAGCATGTAAAATATTGAACAAAAATAAATAAATAAAAAACGCGTCGAGAAATATTTTAGTAAAATATGTATATTTTAAAAATGTTAAATTCAAACTCGGATTCAAAGTGCTGTGCACTCTAGTTCACAAATTAACCTCACTTCAAAAGCTTAATAACAATACTACTACTAATAATAATATTAACTTGAGCTGCAGTTTGTGTTATTATCATTTCTTTCTTTTTTACCTTATTAACAGATTCAAATTTTTGATTTCACTTAAAATGCGTTCAGTATCATGATGATGATGATGAAGATTATTATTAACGATAATAATAATCATAATAATTTTATAACTGTTTTTATGACCAGTTACCATCAGTGGTGCACCTTCCTTTGATGTCATGGTGTCTTCTTTAAATTAATCAAATATTTCATGTCCAGGTATGAAACTTTTTTAAAAGAGTGAATAAGAAGCTACCAGTAAGACGCATTTTTCCACTTTTAACACATACATTCACGTGCCCACTTTTAATATTCTTTCTCCCCTGATAAAGCATAAAATTTGCTCATAAAGCATAGAATAGTTGAGATCTTCGCACTTGGAGGTCTTAAAATATGTACATATACAAGGGAACAACTGATGTTGTTTTAACCTGTGTAGACTTGAGTGTTTCTGTTATTATTATAAAAAATTTTTAACATATGATATAATATTCAGGAGGAAATGCAAATATTGTTTTTTGCTGGATAATTTCGTCCAGTTCCTGGTAACAGTGACTCAAAGATCACGTGATCTGCGTGGCCCTATAAATACCTTTTGAGCACTAAGGAGGATAGTGTGACTGTCTGGCTGGATACCTACCCAATCTTGTGCGTAAAAGCTTTTTTGAAAAGACATTTGGATACCCCAAAGTAGGTTTTTGAATTTTAAAAATAAGCTTGAAGTGATCACAGACGGAAACCATTGTGTCTGAAGAAAAACGCGACTTCTTATCGGTGCAAGATCGTTGATCTTTGACTCGTTTTTTTACGCGTGAACCCCAGAAGTTTTCTCGATGAGAGCGTCGGCCGGCCGCGCTTGACCAGACTCGGACGCCGAGGACACGCCAAATCCACAGGTCAAAGAGCTATTTGTCTTTTTCAATTTTAGCCATGTGTGATTTCGGTAGTTGGAGATAAACGTGCAATAAAAGCCTTGTGTGGTTGTAAGGCAGGGAGGAAGGGTGTGTGCGCGCTCTCGCTCTGTAGCCTCACCGGACGAGAGCAGGAGGAAATCTGGGAGAGAGGGGGAAGACAAGCGGCAACTCCAAGGATGACTTTAGGGACGGATATGTCCGACAGCTCTGCATTGTCCGAGGATGTGGACATCGATGTGGTTGGTGGTGACATATCGGTTGGAAAAGACGGAAAGTACATCCACCATGACTTCAACTTCGACAATGACTCGGACGATAATTACTCCCAGAACACGGCCGAGAGGGTTGCCTCTCCAGGGCTCAGCAGCTCCGACTGCCCGTCAGATCAGGTCGGGTCCAATGCAGAGACCGGGACTGTGATTGGGGACAAACCCAGAAAAAGTGCACTTGTGAAACCACCGTACTCTTACATCGCTCTGATCACCATGGCCATCCTGCAGAGCCCAAAGAAACGTCTCACTCTGAGTGAGATCTGCGAGTTTATTAGCAATAGATTTCCCTACTACCGGGAAAAATTCCCCGCGTGGCAAAATTCCATTCGCCACAACCTTTCCCTAAACGATTGCTTTGTGAAAATCCCACGGGAGCCCGGCAACCCCGGTAAGGGCAACTACTGGACTCTCGACCCGGATTCCGCAGACATGTTCGACAACGGGAGCTTTTTGCGCAGGCGGAAGCGTTTCAAGAGGCACCAAAATAATGATATCCTCAGGGACTCCGGGGGCTTTCTACCAGGATTTGGATACGCTCCGTATGGATACAACTATGGACTTCAGCTGCAGAACTTCCACGCAGCCCACAACCCTTACCACCCACACCACACAGGTGGTTCCTTCCCGTTCCCTAACGCCCCCTGCACCTTGCCCTCATCAGCCTCTATATTCCCCGCACCGCATCATCTGCCCTCCCTTTTAGGGACCGATTTAAGAAAGCCTTTTTATCCTCAGCTAAGCCCCTCTCTGCCACCCCTCAAGACGGACTCCAGCGCCCCGAGTCGACCTTCCTTCTCCATTGATAATATCATTGGTGCAGCCAACTCCACCGCTTCTTCCTACAGCGCACAGCCGGGAAGCCAGGCTCAGATTCTGGCCATGCTCACCCCAGCACTGGCCTCTGCTTCAAGTCATTTGAACTTATCACAGGAGAGCATATTACAACCTGGGCCGCAGAGTCAGACTTTTTCCAGTAAAACCCCGAATATGAACACTTGCCCTTTCTAAGAAAAAAGAGAAAAAGAAAAGACTGCCAGAATGCCCTCTGAATATTTTTCATGAAAAATAAATTAATTGTGGCGTCGTCCTCTGTGAAGGTAGGGTAAACGCTCTTGGTGAAGTAAGAATGTTTCTTGCTCTCCCAGTTTCTTAACAGTGTATGAGGGGAGGAGGTTTATTTATAGGGTGTAAATATGTGTATAATATCGAGAGACAAAAGCAAGAGAAACTCGGAGAGGGAGCTTTTTAAACAATGCTGGCCTGCAGTGTGGCATGTGGCCTTCAATTGTCAGTGGAGAAAAAAATGTTATTTTAACATAACTTAAATTTGTCTTCAGTGGTTACGGAGATTATTTTCTTTTCTTTTTTTCAAAATATAATTGAGAATTTTATTCTGATTTATATTGTTTGTTTTTTTAAATTTTGTGTCTATAGAAAACGTGGCACTGTTGTTGAGATATGCTGACACGAGACTGCAAACTCAGGTTTTTACTTAGAAAGCACACGGAGACAAAGGGGTTTTTCTGAAATTAAAAAAAAAATAAAAAATTAAATAACACTATCAATTTTCCACTATCACCCCCCTGAATCTTCTCTACATGGTAAATTTGTGACAATATCATTTCATGTTGTCAGTGGACCCTTAGGCTATGTGACTTTTGGTATTAAAGAGCGCATTACCTCTCTCTACCTTTTAATTGTTCGTTCCTACCTATTCGCAATTTAATCTGTGAAGCATACAGTATGTCATGTGTTGCCAATAGAAAAACACCTAAATGTTCATAGGTCATTTTTGTTGTAATGACAAGAATAATAAATGTTTGTGACTTAAAGAAAATGTTTTTTTTATTGCATGGGAAGATGACCTTCAAACAGGCTCGACGCCATAGACTGAAAAATAACGAATTCAATTCATGTTATTTTTGAAACCTTTATTTATTTATTTATTTTTACTAAAAACTAAAAGTAGTTTTTTTTTCTACTGAGCTTGAGCTACTTTTATTTATTCTTTCTTACACTTTAAGTCCACATCCTACCCACCTGAATATCCCACAGTATTAACCATGTTTGCACCAGTCATTCAATTCCTAAATGTGGCTAATTCAGGTGTTGATTTGCCCAATTAAACCAATTCGGCGTCCTGGGCATGCAGTCCGCTAAATTAAGACCAATTTAAGTTGTGAGAAACGAAACCCACAAAATTCGGTTTAAATGTTTCAAACACGGCTCGAAGTTTATAACACTCACGAACATCACGCAACAGTGGGCATGCATTTCCCTTGTGTGGCTCTTGCTCGCTTGTAAAGGACTATTTTCTAGCAAATTACAAAGGCTCTAAATGAATGGGAACATTAGCGGGCCTCGGCGGTCTGTAATTGAAAGTGAACAAGGATATACCCACGGTCTTTTGGGCTTTCGTTGCTAATTTGTAGCAGCATTTTTCACCAGGCTCCTAATCCACCATAATGCGGCTTTTTGGCCGTTTGTTGATGTTGTCAGTGTGGACCCCTGGCCCAGGGGAGTGAATGTGCGCGCAGCGAGCGGTCCCCTGTGAGACCAGCCACACACATTTGGACCCTGAAAAGCAATCTTCTCAAAAGGCCCTCGGTTTGCTCGGCTTTCATGTCATCTGTGTTGTCTCGGGATACGTATAAAAGAAACAGTGGGACAAGTCGGGCTACAGAAAACAGGCCTATTGGTCTTTTTCAGAGTTGTTGGAGCACATGTTTGAAGGCAGAAGGGGGTGTAAAGCCTCTTTTATTTACCAGATCTGTGCGCAAATGGTTAAATTAGTTTGTGGGTGTTTTGACAGATGATTATTAAGGATGAAGGGTGGGAGGGCTGACTCCTGTGTTTCCCCCCTCAGCACAGCTCACTGAAAGTCTTTGAAACGAAAACCAACACATGACTACTTTCTTTACTCAGAAGCAGTCTTTATTTCATTTCCATTTCTTCTCCTCTCTTTGTTAGCTGAAATTGGACAACTATTAAAAGTCGCATACAGCTTTTGGGAAATCATTATGATTAGCGCCTCTCCCAGTATATTCACAGTGTTAATTGATATCCTCTATGTATAATTTGCAGAGTAAATGAGGTGGAAAAAAACATTAGCGCACTATTGAGAGTTTTCTGCGGACGCCCACGCTGATAGGGAGTCATTATGCACCGCATCAGACCATTAAAATCCACATCAAGCGTGTGCAGAGGTGGTTAAACGGTTAAATAACGACAGGAAAGAAAACGAAGCCAATAAAAATCGCGAGACTTATAATGCAAGCTACAGATCCGCCACGGGGAGGTTCATGTAGAGGAAAAGAGCTTTGAAAACGGACCATTTGAGACTGAACTAATTTGTATGGATTTTCAGCTCGAATGCGCACTGACCATCCGCGCTCCATCTCTGCTGTGAGATTAAAGGCTTGTGACCAGAAAAAACGTGGAACTTGCTCTTCCTCAAACCACTGCGAGCAACGAGCACAAACACAATGATATCAGGGGCGCATCTTTCAAAACACTCTTTCATTTCTCATGCAAGTCCCACACAGTATGTAATCACTGCGTGCACACTGATAGCTTAATGCTTCATAAAGTTCTTGGTCTTCGGCGTTGTTGTCACTCGGAGACCACCCGCGCTTTCAGCACCGACTTTATTCCGACACCACAACGACATTCGTCATTTCGTGACGTTTTCCCTCAAACGAAATAACTGAGTGCTATGTGAAGTGACAGCCAAATGACTCAACAGTCACCATAAACACATTATAGTTTTCAGGGCAATTCCAGCCTCTTTCTAACCGCTTCCATATGCCCCTGCTTGGGCGTATAAGCAGCCATAAACCCGCTAAAATTTATTTATAGGCTTTAGATTTCACCATACATTTAAAACAATTTTTTTCTTCATTCTTAATATTTGTTCCCTTTAGGATCCCTAAGTCCTCAGAATAAAACAAAGAGTTGGGTCATTAACAATAATAATAATAATAATAATAATAATAATAATAATAATAATAATAATAATAAATTAAATTATATGTTAACCAGGTTTGTGGTGATGATGATGTTTGTGATGATGATTATTAATGTTTTCAGTACATACCATATGACCCCAGGGGATTAAATACAATCGTTTTACTTAAATATCTCACAGCTCTGCCAATAACGTTATGCTCCTGATCGATGCATCGCTCACCGCTGCTTCTTGAAGGACGTAAGGACAGAGTGCGCTGACAGAACGAGGACACCGTGAGTGTGCGTGTGTGTGTGATTTTTTTCTGCGGGATGTGACTGCGTACAGGATAAAGATTTCAGGCTAAATCTTCAAGGTCAAGTGGGTGTTAAGAGAGACAACAGCCACATTTACTATAATATAATATAATATAATATAATATAATATAATATAATATAATATAATAGACCTTGATTTTCACAATACTCCCTTTAAATGCAGTTGCACCTTACACAATCAAATGATGTTACAGCATCTGGTGCGTGTGTGTGTGTGTATGTATATATGAGACACACATACTATGGCAGACACCTGTTGTTACGTCCCTCTGCAGCCCCTAATCGCGTCAGTGGGTTCAGCTGATGCTAATTGACCACACCTAGTGAGGTGTGGCTAAAAGGATACCTGAGGCAGTCTTTTCGGGAAGCCTCACTAGCTGAGCTGTTGGTGGTACCAGCCATTTTAGCCATCCTGCTATGCATTTTAAGATTAAAACCTCTTCTCACCTACACCCTTGTGTTAGTCTCCTTGTTTATGTTGCGGCTCTTGAGCCGGGTCGTAACAACAGGCCAGTATAGAATACCTAGTCTTTTGTTGATCTCTTAAGTGGACAAAAGCAGCCTTCCTATTTTGAAAGATTCATCTATAAGCTTGTCTCTGTCAAATTTGTTCTATGGCACAAATAGATTCCTCAGATCAGAGGAATCAGATTCCTCCTTAACGTCCGCTGGTTATGCTCCTACAGGCCTGCCTGGATACATAATTATAAAACCTGCTGCTGCACAGTTGGGATAACTCTGGAGTGTGCTAATAATAAAAACAAATAATTCTCATTTTACTGGTGGGGACATTCTGGACACACACACGCACGGTCAGAGAGAGAGAAAGAGAGAGCGAGAGTGAGAGAGACTGCACGTTGTTTCAGTTCGACTTGTGAAAGCACTGGTGAGGCTTCCTTCCCTTCATTTTATACACTTTTTCCAGCTACTTTCACTTTTATGCACAACCATTTCTTGTCCCATAGAGATCACCCTTTCCACGTCCCTTGTGTTTTTGTGTGCGTGCAGGCGAGCCTCCCTTTCTCGCCCCCGCACAGGAATGTTGGCTCGGTCCGCGGCTCCCCGGCCTGGAGGAGAGGCGATCCGCGGCCCTATATCTGCACCGCCGCAATAAATCACAGCCTCCCCTCGCTGCGCCCAGCCTCCCTCCAGCCTCCGTGTTTTTGCAACAGACAGAGGAATCCTTCGCTTAATTAATTTAGAATGTGTAAACAAAGCGAGGACAGTGAACTCCCTATCATCTCTGGAAACACAATATTAACTTTGGAAGATCTTCGCCCTGCCGACTCAACACACTAAAAGAACACCTGCTGCAGAAAATAAAGACGATGGCCTGCCTGGTCTGTGCACGGACACACACGCTTTATCGGGGCAGGGGTATTAATGACTCAAGATAGTATTACTGTGCAAGGATCACCAGAATATGATATCAGGTAAGGCTACTGCACCCGTCATTCTAGGTTGTTTAAGAAGAGTGGGGATCGTGTAAAGTCTAGTTGGTGTTTACTGGATTTAAAAAAATAAAAAACCTTTTAAAAGTTATTTTTATTAGTCATTTTCAATTTGTCATATTTTACGATCCACGTGGATAAAACAAAGCTTTGGAAGTGCCTGTGATTAATAAATTTGTCGCATGTGCTCAAATTGGAATACATTCTTTAAACGGCCACATAGGTGGACTTGGGGTACATCAACTTTGCACGCCACAGAAGGCCTGCGTGTACCCGATCTCGTGACTGTTCACACATCTGTCTCTGGAAGCAGCTTAAAGAAATGGCACAATGCGCAACGAAAGCGCAGGACTTAGTTGCGCATATCAGCAAGATTTAGAAAAATAAAAACACTACTGTGACAGAGCATGCACATAGAGAACTTTTTTTGGAGAAAATTCAGTTTCTTTTTACAGAAACAATGTCTATGTTATTTTAAAGTCTCTGTTCTTCCCTTTTTACTGTTTATATTCATGTATTGGTTCACTTTTAATTGAAAATATGCTCTTATTCTATCACACGAGTAGAGATTTCAGAAAAACGAGTGGTGAGCCACAGTTTATGGGACCTGAGCATTTGATCCACGTCCTCAGGTGTCATGTGAGTATGCTGTATCCTCCTTTAAAATCCCCCAGACCTATTAATCTGAAAGCGTTGCACAGTCACTTATAATGCATTTAGGGCTATGTGGCTATTTCGACAGGGGACCAAACGAGTGCCTTGTAACGCCCTTGGATGGTCCTCGGACCTTATGTTTGGCACTTGTTTTCTCCTCCCGCAGTGTCTCCCTCGGTTTGGCTTAGCCGCACTAACGGAAAGGCGACAGTACAACACTTTTCTCTATCGCTTTGAAAGAGAGGCGCAGCTGCTGCCGGTCGCTCTTGCACACTGTGAGCGGTGTCACTGCGGGCGCTTTTACTGGCTTCTTCCAGTTGACCTTTGATGCCAGCGCGTTAGACTAACAGCAAGAATCCACTGCGAGTAATGGCTGCAGTCCGACCCATTCATCAAAGGCTATAATTATTGATTGGGGGGGGGGGCACGTATAAGAAAACATTCATATCTAAATACACAAATCTTTCTTCTAATGAAGGAGCTGATCACAGTCCTTATAAGTAGGCGAGAGGACAAATTGTGCACACACGTACTCACGCCAACCTACTATAGGCCAGCTCCAGCGTGTTTTGGTTGTTAATTGATCACAGGGCTGGTGGGTTTCAAGAGGATAATGATCATACTTCAAACTTGGTTGCAAGTGTATTTCTCACCAAAATGTGAACACGAACTTTTTGTTTAATCTGACGTTTTTCTTTTTCTTTTTTTTTTCAGCGTGAAAGTGTGTTTTCAAAAGTCGGCGAAAACCTCGCGATAAAATTCAAGTTTACTATCCAGAGTGAAATGCGATCACGCTGAGGTCGCGGGGCCAAACTTTTTAAGACTAATGTTTATTTAGAGAAGTGAGCGCTGTCTATGGGACTCCCCGTCCTCCCAGAATGCTGCACTAATGTCTTTACCAGGCCCGACTGGACCACCAGCAAGAGCGCAAGCAGCTCTGTGCAGTCTATAGCCTCTTGTGGCCTTTTCAAACACGACCACATTCAGCACAAGATACTGTGCAAGCACATGTCCCCCTGGCCTGACTTTAGGCTTCATTTTAGCAGGTTTGCTGACTTTTAAACACGTAACGTGTGCAAGCAGCAAAGATAAACCTTTCCACTAAGTCTCAAGCTCTTATTTATTTTTTTAATCTAACAATAATACTAAATGGGATTTTTTTGAGCTGTTTCAGACTACCAATCTTTTAAAATCTCCCGTCTTAAAAATATCGACGAGGGATTAAAAACATTCCTTGTTAAGTTTGCTCAACAAGCGAAACGAAACGTTGCCGTTTCCGACTCACTGGAAAAAGAAAGAAGTTTGATCACGAAGTGTAAAAATTGACATACTTGCAGCACATTTTCCCCGGCGCTTGGAGAGCAGCCGCAGCAGCAGCGTGTTTTCTTACAGTTTGTAAAATTGAATTAGATATGGTGGGGAATCTGACCTCTCTCCAGACCGGCATACTTTTCACCCCTCAGGTTTTAGTGTGCCGTGGGTATTTTTGTTTTCTCAGCTGGACCTGCTATCAGACATTATGGCCATGCTGTCTATTTATTTCTATCTTTACCATCTCTCTGTGCTGACCCACCAGAACACCCCACCACCGCCACTACCGCTACCTCCCCAACACCCTAAGGTGGCCCAACACCTAACTTTCTCCTCCTAGAAACAGCTCACAGCCAGCCACCAGCGTTGATCTGAGAAGCAGACTTGACAAGGCAAAGGCACACAGGGAGCCCTGCAGCTCATGAGCATGCGCATTGTGCACATATTTCACCCAGCGGAAAGCGCTTGTATACACAGAGGAAATCGCATGTGGACAGGAACGACAGTCAAACGACACTGTTAATCACATGGGCCACTTTTTTCTTCGACGGACTTGCTCAAATGGACAGGCGCTGTTTTCTTGTTTAGAAAATGCAATTTCTGTTAAAAAAAAAAATGCACTGTGACCTAATTTGAGTTCATATTTATTAAAAGGGACTGTTAAAAAACTGTATAGTTATGAGTCATGTGGTTCATATTCAATTTAAAGTGGTCATAAAGACCAGATGAGGGTGCTTTCAAAAAGAGTGGCATGAATAGTTTTTTATTTATCAATATCATAAGTCATCAATATGTCTATGCCTTTAAAACTGTAGTTGGAACTTCAGAGTCTCCTGCAGCTGGGAGGGGAAAAGATTATAAACAGATAGAGGGGTATAATAGGTATGACTATATACAATATGAACATTTTTATATAGTTTATAGTTTATATAGGTTATTGTTAGTTGTCCTGTCTGAAGAGTTTTGCTGTGGATACAGTTTCTATGTGAGTTATTGGCTGAAAGTGCTGTACAATTGCACACAATATAGGCCCATATGATTCTTCAGCACATAAGAGCCCTGAGAAGCCACAACATCAGTTATAGAGTCAGCAGCAACATAGCCTGCGAGCAGCCACTTCAGTGGAGAGGCAGAGTGTACAGTAAGAATGACCAGACTGAAAGATGTGGATAAAAAAAGAGAGATAAAAAAAACCCCCCAAAAAACAAAACATGGTTACAATATTGTGCTAAAACAGTTAAATGATTTTGTCGCATCTGGTAGAGAGCTCAGGTTTTTTATTTGCAAAGAGAAACAATGCAGGAGGATCCCATTGTCTGATTTGCAGGGAGTTTAGGGCTTTATTAGTTAATTCAAAACAACAATGCTGCATAAATATGCATACATGCACTTGTATTTCTTCTTATAAAATGATATAGTCAAGTCAGCATATCTGGATGTTTTATATTAAGTTGAAATGTTGTTTTTATTTGTAAAGTTCATCCAGGTAGACACAAAAAACGACACCGTATTAACCTAACAAAGTATGATTGTACAAAATCCATCTTTAAACACCACAAACATGTTGACTCAACAGAAACCTCATTTATGAAAAGCATCAAAGAGTGCAACGCCTTTGTTTAGATTCCCCCCCCCCCTCTTTTTCATGTTATTAATCTGAGTCGGTTCATAAAAAAAATAATAATGTGATAAAGACATTGTGGTTCATTTCAAGTCTGTGTATGCGTTCTTTGTACTGAGGCTGGAATGCTGAAATCCAATTAGGCCTGATGTATCATAAATGGAGTGTATTTTAACATCTGTGAGTTCATCTGTGTGTGTGTGTGATTGCAATAGAGTTCACAGAAAACCCAGGTTCAAAGGCGAGCCAAATGAAAAGGCCAAAGATGATAGGGCTACTCTGAGGCCCCATCCAGAGGAGAAATGTCACACATAAAGAAGGGAAAGCAGAGCAGAGAAACAACAGAGAGAGAGGCTGATGCTGGGGTGAAGTAGCTTGAGATTGCACTCTAAGTAGAGGTAAAGGGGCATCTGATCACATGTGTGCTCGCATCTGCGCGCGTGGATGTGTGCGTGTGTTTGTGTGCATTTGGATGGGGGAGGTTAATGTTGTTCATGACTAGTAGAGTCATTTCACAGGGCTAGAGGCGCGGCTGGATGATGGATTGGAAGCTGAAGGGGCGAGCAGATGGGTAAGTAGAGAAAGTGAGGTTAAGTGGCAGTTAGATGTTGCAGATCTAAGTAGATCAAGAGTGGGGGAGTGGGTGTGTGTATGTGTGAGAGAGAAAGGGAGCAAAAGCGTTGGAGCAAAAGAGTTAGACAGACCCCTACGCACAAAGTGCCACCAAGACATAATCGTACTCAGAATACTGCATTTCTGACAGATTTCACTATTTATCTATTCGGCATAAGAACATGATGGTGGAGTCACTCGGTCTTCCCTCCCGTTTCTATATGATGTGTTCTCACAGTGAGCAGCAGCTTGAAGTTCATTAATTTCTAAGTGGAACTGAGTGACAAAAGTGTGGGTAATTAGCAAGCTCGCCGTGCTTAGAAATGTTCCTGCTCGACAGTCATCTGCAGTTATAAAATAATAAGTCTGTAGTGTGTTAGAGTCTGTTTGATGACTAATTTGGCTTCCAGGTTTCCAGTTGCCTTTCGTTTTAAGATTATTTGGGTTTATTAGATCACTAGAAGTTTTAAAGTCTGATTGGTAAATGCGGTCTCATCTGCAAAACAAACAAGCAAACAAACAAAAAAACAAAACAAACAAAAAACAAAAAAAATCTAATTTAAGCCTTATGGGGCTTGACAAAATGACAATTACCATATTAATTGGACACAATCTGTGGGAGCATCATTCATAAAAAAAAACAAACAAAAACTTTAAATGCCCATTGTTTTCTAATGAAAATATTAACTTTAAATATAAATTGAGATAAAATGTGGAAATAATGAATCCTTTTTTATTGAAGTAAAAGCCTCCACTGAAACTTGTTCTCTAGAGAAAGCCTCTTTTTAAGGCAGTTGGTTCTAAATTGTGAAGTGAGCCACTGCAAGTGGGACTCAGCTGAATGCAGATGTTTTGTTGTTGTTCTTTTTCTTACAGGAAAATAAACTAAAACAATCAAACAAAAAAGCCCCACAGGTTTTAAAGTTTAAAGCCCCTTTTAAAGTTAATGACTAATAAATAAATAAATAAATTAGTATTGTTCTGTGTGAGGTGACACATTTTGGGCTTCAGATAATCACAACCTTCTGCCCCTTGCAAACAGGAGGTGAGTATGGCTGCTGTGCTCACTCCCTGGAGTACCTGAGATAACCATGTGATGCAGAAAAGAAGGAAAAAGAGTTTGAAATGTGGAATTCAGAGCAGCCTGAATCCCAAAGTTTGGCTTATTGTCTAGCACATATGTTCACTCTTTTATTTGAATTTTGGGGCCATGTTTAATATGAACATCTGCCATTGTAACAGCATATATATGAAAGAAAAAAAAAGCATAATAGGTCCCCTTTAAGAATCCCAAATCCCACAAATGTCAAGTTCATGGTAGGAAAAAATGGGATCATCAGCATCACTGGGTTTCACTATATGAGAACCTTGAATCCCTTTGCAAAAATTCATGGCAGCTGTGGGTGTATTATTCAGTCTGGGCTGAAGTGCTGTACTGACTGAGAGACCTACATTGCATCCCTAGAGCAATCTTGCATTTTTACAGCATGATACGGAGGCAGGTAGCAGGCAGTGACTGTGCTGAGAGAAGTTTAGACTGCCTGAGCAGAGAGAGGCAGGACACGCAGTCAGGCGCCAATAAGATCTGGAGAGGAGGGAAATGAGTTGTTGGTGTTCCCGCCTGTTTGTCTTCCACCATATTGTGGCTGGTTAGGGCAAGCTGTCTGGGTGGCAGGTCAGTCACAGGCCTGTTAGTGTGCTGTCACAGACAATTGTGGCAACGTGGGATTGATGAGGAGTAGCAACAGGAAGCCTAAGAGCTGCTGGGAAACTGGAACTGGAAGAAGAACAGATGAGAAGTAGAAGGCAGGAGGAAGAGAACTGGAGGTGTGATGACAAATTAAATGGAAAACTTGACAGACTGATCACATGACCTATTCAAGTAACCGACGTGCTTATCAAAAGGTTAGGGATTCATGTCTGTAGGTGGGAATGTCAGCAAATTTCTAAAAATCAAACTCCTACTGGCATCTTGGGCCGAGCCTCTCTCGTGCTCCCTCACCTTCTTTTCTTACATTTACCCTTTCAGGAACTTTGTCACATTAAACAATTTTCTGACTGACTAAAGTAGTGGTCTGGATTGCAGTATTAATGAGAAATGTTTTAAATGTCAAAAACGTAAATAACCACATCAAATCATTACTAAAACGGCCTTTCAGGCTAATCCGACACTAGTTTTATGACAAACTTTACCCAGGGTGACCACCTGAAAATCTTGGCACCCTATAAGAGTTTGAATTGTTCTTACCCAATAAATATATCTAAAATACTTTGTCCCCCTTTGTCCCAGAGTCCCTCTGTCCATTAAACCAGTCCCACCTGTTACTCACAAAAAGTTAAAAATAAACAATATTAGCAAAGTCTGGTCTTAACCTCTTTTCCCTCCGAATCTGCTCTCCGTTTCTTAACTCCTCTACAATTATTGTAATCCTTCCATCCACTCTGCAATGTTTCGTTTTTGTTTTTTTTTTTCCTTTACTGACAGCTGCTAAAGGATGTAATGGCTGATGTATAAAGGGTAATGGTCCTCTTCTTCCTCTTTGCACCCTTGCTTTCCTCTCCTCTTGGTTTGCTTGGTGGCGCTCCCTCCCCTAATTCAATTCTACATGCTTTTCTTGGCCCGACCAGCTCCCATCCTCATTCAACAATTTCCCCCTCTGCCTGTTGCATTTCTACTTTGACTTCTTCCTTTAAACTCCCCCCCCCACCCCCCCCACCCACACATACATACACACTCACACTTTTCTTGAACTTCCAGCAATCCCTTTCTCTCTTTTCGTCCCCAGTTTTCTGTCTCCTTGTTCCCAGTTGCTGTGCTTTTAGTGCTGGCTCTGATTTGCAACCTCTGGATTTTCCCCATCTCTCTCTCCTTCTCTGGGCCGTCTGCTTCACTCAGACAGAGCAGCACTGGGGCTGAGAGGGGTCATGCCTGGGTGAGGGATATCACTTCACACCTATCTCTTTCTATCCTTTCCTATTCCCCTTTCCTCCGTCCCACCCCTTCTCTATATTTTCTTTCTCTCCCTTTGCAGTGTCCCTTTCTCTCCTCTTCACATCCTTCTTTTTCCTCTTTCCCTTCTTTTCTGCCTCATTTTCCACCTTGACGTCCTGACATAGTGAATTTACTGAACATTTCCAGAAGCACATCAAGTTAAAATACCATTTTGTTTGACTTTAACTGACTTGCATTCTGAAATAAATGCCTAATTTTTTCCTGAATTCACTTCTCCCAGGTGCTGCATAGTGTATGTATTCAGGAAAATTTAAAGGTACACACATGTGCATGTCTTCTTTGTTCCAGCAGAGGAATGCTTTGGGGAAATGACTGTGAATGAAAGTGTGTGTAAGAGTGATGATGAATGACTGTATATGTGTGAAGCAGATGCTGCTGAAGGGCTGTGTGTACACAGATGCCAACACAGGAACGCAGAGAGATGCAGAATGATAGAAGCACAAACAGAGTGACGAGGAGGAAAGAGACAAAAGGCAGAAGATCATGACTGGAAGAGAAAAAAAAAAGACTGGTTAGTGTGCGTTCTTTTGGGGGGCAACTTAGGGGATCATCTTCCCCCCCTTGGCCCCTCCCTGGCCCCAGCCAGAAGCCTCCAGGGGTCCCTTGGTTCCTGAGGAAAAACATCTCGGCCCCCATCACCCCTGAACCCGGTACTGGGCTGTTTACCTTGGCCTGGCTGCCTGACAGCTTTACTGATGTTACATACAGGCACACAGGGACCCTGAGTCAGAGAAGGAGCAGGAACACAAGGAGAGAGGAGGAGGAAGAGAGCGGGATAGATGAGGAATGGAGAAGTGAGGCAGACGAGTGATGAGGACAGAGGGTGCAGGGGAGTAAACATAGGGATGGAATAAGGTGAACAGAATAGGACTAGAGAAGGTGAGGGAGCAAGAGGTGCGAGAGGAGAGCAAGAGTGTTAGCTTACTCTGATCTTAATCACCACAATCAGATCCATTTGTGGTGATCTCCAGAGGAGAGAGCTGTTCAGGGGGCAACTAAGTGCACACTGAGTACACACAGTGAAGAAATATTGCCAGAAAGAAAAGTCTGCACTAAAAACACAGGCATTAATTTTCATCAGCTTTCTAAGTTGATCCCTGTGTATATAAAGCAATATTTTGTTTTTAGGGTGATTGCTCAGAGTCGTATGTGAGATCTAAAAAGCAAATGTGAAATGGAGACTCAATATTTTGACAGGAGCTAACGTTACGCATTACACTGTGTCGTAGAAATGTATAGGTACTTTCCAGACTGTTCACGGGGAGAGAATGCCGCACGGAGGGGCCCTCCTTACATAAATGTTGACATAAGTATACCATATCTACTTTAAAGAAATAAACAACATCGTTTGGAAACAAAGCTGTGCATCATGGAAACGCCTTTATTCACAGAACAAAAGCACGCTGGAGTTAAGAGCGATGGAGGCTTTTCAGTGGAAATTCAGTAGAAATGTCTCAGATGGCCAGTTTTTTTCCACGAGTCACGGGAAGCACAAAACCAAGGATGGACGCTGCTTTTAATGGTGATCTGAATTTGCATTCCTTCTTCACTGCTTTCCAGCAAACTTCCCCTCATGCCTGGCAGTTTATCTACGCAGGCGTTTGTTTGTCCATTTCTGAACCACAATGCTGGGCTGGGCTGGACCACAGGGGTTTCTGCAATGGGGTGGGAGGTCTGTGTTTTGTAGCTCAGAGCTCTAAGCCTTGTTTGTCTGTACTGAGCAGCTGCACAAGCTGTAATAATACAAACAGGCCTTTGAACAGGCTGCTGTGTTGTGCCGCTCTGGCTTGGGTTACATCGCACACACTTGCTCTCTGCGAAACACAGGCGTACGCGCTCATGACGGCCAGACCGGCAACAGCACATACTTTTAAATTCATGCCAAAAACACATGTTCACACGCTTATGAATAGCAGTCGGTGTGCAGGCATGCATGAGCACGCAAACAACTGTGCGCTCTTAATCGTTTATCACATCCAACTGAACTCACTCATCCCCGCATGTCGAACTTTGATTGATCACCTTAAACTCTGCCATCGCTCTGCCTGACGGCCTGTTTGTCCGTCTCCTCTGCTTGTTTGTTTGTTTGTTTGTGTGGACAGGCGGGTGGCTTGCTTGCTGTTTGTTTATGGCCGATCATTTGTCACAATAAATCATTAGGGAGAGACGCACACACATACACTTTTGAGCCCCCTGGATTGCTTCCCCAGACTCACTCTCAAACTGATTTAGGCTTACACAAACACTTCAGACTCATTGCGCTGTCACCCTCGCACACTGGAAGCGACGGCTTCCTCACAGAGGGAGAGAAAAAGGGGGACATAGCTGTGGTCCATCACACTTCACTGCACTGACGGATGACTTCCCCTGTCATTATGTAATGAAGTTCAGAGGTTCACCTACAAACTGGCCTCTGCGGCCCAACAGGATATAAGAGGACAGGGTCTCTCCTCTGATGCTCTACATCGCTACCAATTGGTGATAAATGGGAAGGAAAACTTGTCCGTATCCATGTGCACAATGCATCAATGCAAATTTAATTTCAAGTCCACTGATGCTAAAAGATAACACAGGCCAATATATAACGGCTTACTGGTTTGGACTACTAGCATGTCTCAGTGGAGCACATATGTAGTAACATTTTTCATATGTTTGACCTGAGTGAGCATTTGACCTAAGACCTAAGTGGTACATTGATACAGTGGATCATGGTATCCTAATCTCTAGACTGGAGAGCTGTGTGGGCCTTAAAGCGGCCGCTCTTGAATGTTTTAGATCTTACTTAACAGGCAGGTTTCCTATCAGTTTAGGTGGCTTTTTTGCTAACACCTGCTCCCCTCACAGGCAGGGGCCCCTCAAGGAGCAATTCTTGGTCCTGCTCTTTTCACTCTACGTGCTCCCATTCGGTTCAATTTTTCAGAAAAATGTAAATTGAACCTGAATGAACCCACAAGACAAGTGGTACTATTTGTTCCTGACCCTCAATCCTCCTATAAAGGTGATTTGCTTTCTCATATTTAGCTTGTTGAAAAATGCGACAACTTTACTCCTGAAAGACACATGCAAACATGACTATGTTCTCTCTTCTTCGCACTGGCTCCCAGTGCACTCTAGAGTTGATTTTAAGATTTATTGTTTGTTTTTATGAGTCACTAAATGGGTTAGCATCTCTTTACCTTTCTGATCTTTTAACTATGCCCAGTCCCCAAAAGATCACTAAGGTCAACTGATCAGATGCTTCTCATTGTACCAGAAATCAGATGAAAGAGGAGCACACAAGAGATTTAGCCTTTGCTGTAGCTGCACCTATACTTGGGAATGGTAAATGGACGGGTTTTTATATAGCACTTTTCTACTCAATCTTGTTTCTACTCAAAATGCTTCACACAACTTGTGCATTCACCCATTCGCACAAGCATATTTTGTCCTAGTGCTTTCTACCAACCTTGAGATCAGTAGACGACCTGCTCTACCGCCTGAGCTACAGCCACCCCAGTTTGCACCTTCAAATTAGAAGCTCACCAACACAAATCCTATTTGAGAACTAAGTTTTACATTTGGCATTAAAACGCGAATCAATCGTTCTTTTTGATTTTTTTTGTTTTAAAGAAATCTGTTGTCTTTCTTCTTATTATATTGTTTTATTGATTTTATTGTTTTATTCTGGTAGTAAATTTTTGTTGTTTTTAAATGTGCTTATAAATAAGTCGACTTGACATTAACAAACAATATAATAACTTAAGTCATATTATTAGAATGCTCTTTACATTAATATAAAATGACTTGAATAAAAAGTTTTGATTTTTTTTTTTTTTAAATTTCAGTCTTAACATAAAGCGTGTTCAGTGAATCATCTCAGAACAAAACACCACTAAATATTTCAACTGAGTCAGCTTTTCATTTACTATTCAGGGCAAAAGAGCAGCACAATGACAAATAAAGCAGAAAAAAAGCAAACCAATGCCATCAGTAAAGATGTTACTGTGCTGCTCATTTGTCTGACCTTTAATGTGCTGGGCTATTTTTAAGGTAAGCCTGTGTTGTGTGGGGATCCAGGCTTTTAGGCCTGTTTGTATATGAGTGAACTGTTTTTTTCCCCTGCCTCATTCGCTCTCACCACTTTTTGTTTTTACATGACATGTTGAGATTTGCTGTTTTGTTTGGTTTGCAACTCCTTGGCCATGGTCTTCATTATATAATGAGGGGGGACGGTATTTGTGGTGGGCAGATGGAGGTCAAATCTGTGTTTGGAACACACATGCATGACTGGTCAGTCAACCACGGTGGGATATGCAGACTGAAGATTCAGCAAAACAACTGCCATATGTGTTTTGGTGCAGATGATAGCTAGGGAAGCAACTGTAGTAACAAAGACAGATTTGGCCACAGGAACTGGTGCTGGATCAAAAATGATATACTGACGTCCTATTTAGTATGCTAATGTAGTATTTGAGAAAAGTATGCCAAACATTTCTGGGGTAATAACAACATATGCAGGAACAGTAAAGCAGGGTAACATTAATACCTCATAATGCAAGACCATTGCTTGACAGTGGCAGCTGAGATCTAACATCAGTAACTCTTCAACTTAAGTATTAAAAAAAAAACATTTCTTTTTGTCCCATGTAATATATTTTTGTAATGTTTGTCTGTACTTGGTCAATCTCAAACAAGGTCAGGTTACCATGACAGTGTGTCTCTAGCTGTGAAGCTCATGAATTAATTTTATTACAATCTATGTGCATGCAACCAAACACATACTGTAGAGTATTTTGAACACACATAATACCATAATGCACATAATATGTAATCTCAGACACAAAAGTGTAGCATTGTGTATCTATGAAGATGGTAAAAATTAAAATGGTTCACATTCAGAAGGACTACAGTCTGAAGAAATAAAAGGCAGCACACACATTAAACGCCACTCATATGGTTCTTCCTCATTTATCGGCAACATGTCTTTGGAAGTGGGAGACAAAAGTTCTACACGTTTTTAAAATGTAGCAATATTTACGATAATTTAGCAAAATTTTCAAAAAGAAAAACGTCCTTTAGTTGAATAAAGAAAGTAAAACACAAAAACATGAACTCAAACAAAAACTGAGCTCAGTTATAGTTAGAGGTGACCGGTAGAACAACACGTGGTGCACATGAAGGAAAGTTCAGTAAAGCCGACGGGGTAAACAAAAACAAACAAACACATAAACAAAAATATTAAGCCTGTAGGTGTGATTGGGCCGTGTTTAGTGAGACATGACCACGTGATTAGCAATGGACGAGAACCAGGGAGGGCAGGAATAGAGCCAAAAAATACAACAATTATGATGTTAATTAATTATTGTGAACCCGTTTGTCCGTACGCGCCCAAAGCTTAGAGTGAAAGTATCTTTACGCGAAGCTCGGCGCGTGAAAAGTCACTCAGTTTCGTCACAGTGTAACTGAGCTAGCGCTAGTTTTTGTATGAAGCGAATTACCGAGGATTTTGAACGCCCAGCCATTTAAAGTTAGAAGAACCCGGGATGAGTAGAAATGAATTGAATCCCCCAAAGAAAGGAGTTTAGACGATGGAAGCTCGTGAGGGACAAAGGTAATCCGTAAAAGGTAATGGGACCGTTTCATCTTCCGCTATTTCCTGCTGCTGATGCCACACACAGCTCTACACCTGGAACAAAACAGTAAGTAAAATATTTCATTGATTTTTATGAATGTGTGGAGCGGGTTCTTTGAGGGCCAGATACTTTTGGATTTTTTTTTTTCAGATTAATTTGTCGGAATTTAGACATTTTTTTAAATATTGTTGACATTTGTGTGCAGCTTTTGGTTGTTAATTGTCTATTTAGCCCAGGGGTGCTCAATCCCAGTCCTCGAGAGCTACTATCCTGCAGCTTTTAGATGCATCCTTGTTCCGAAACGCCTGAATCAAATGAATGGCTTGTTCTCAGACCTTTGCCAAACTCGATGGCATGCTGAAGAGGTAATCAAACCATTTGATTCAGCTGTGTTGGAGCAGGGGCGCATCTAAAAGCTGCAGAACGGTTGCTCTCGAGGACTGGGATTGAGCACCCCTGATTTAGCCGAATACGCATTCAGTGGTCATTTAATTAGTAACACGTTGTTAATACTGGGTTGGACCCCCCCTTTTACCACCTCAGTTCTTCTTGCCATAGATTCAAAAAGCTGTTTGAAAGATTCCTCAGAGATTTGGACCATGTTGATATGATAACATTACAAAGTTGGTACAAATTTATTAGTGGCACATCCGCCTGCATTACTAAATACATTACCCTAAGCCTGAGCTGATTGGTTTGTTGCTTCTTGTTGAGGGTTGTAATAAACTTATTTTAAAGAGGTTAACCTTGGCATATAAACCCAAAAGCATGTCCAAAATGCTTCTTATCTAAACTCAGTTCATACATAGCTTCAATTTTTTAAGGTTCTGTTTTCATCTCTTTTTGATTCGTTACTTGTTTGAGTTTCTGGAAGTAGCAGTAAATGTGACAGTGGTATGAGTGATATGAAAGATGCTAAAGCTAAAACTAAAAATTTTACAGGCATTTATTTTTCTATTAGGCAAATGTCAAAACACTGTTAGTTGAACTGTGATCAGAACCTGCTGGATATGAACATATAGTGCACGAGTAGCAATGAAGGACGATGCAGTGTTGGCGTTGTTCACAGATCATCATATTTATGTTTTTCCAGGGTCAACATTACAACTCACCAATCACCTTCTTCTGATGTCATACTTTTGCGACTTCGAAAAATAGCCGCCTTACAAAAACATGTTGTCAGGCAAAATTGCAGTAGCTTCCGTCATCACTTTACAAACACAAGTGAAGACAATTTGAACTAAGACGCCTACACTAATGGTTGTGTGCTGAATGTATGAATCAAAAGGGTTAGGGTTAGTTTCAAGGGGGGTCTTTCGAAGTCGCAGAAGTATGACGTCAGAAGAAGGTGATTGGTCACTTGTAATGTTGACCCTGGAAAAACATAAATATGATGATCTGGGAACAACGCCAACATGAGGATATCACATCGTGCAGCAATGAGAGTGGATGTGTTAGTTAGTATGTCATGTATTGAACAAGCTTTATTTTACCCTTTGGACCCGTGACTCATTGGTGAGGTTGCATCAGTGGATGCTTGTATAGAGACACATTATATGTCACAGATCCAAATGCATGCACATATTTCCTTGGCCTCTACCCCTCCACCCCTGCTGTTTGTGTTGTGTTAGGTTTATGGCAGCCATGTTAGAACATAGCCAATCTATCTTGGACAACAGGAAAGATGTCCAGGAATCCTAAGCTCGGGCAATGTATTGAACCGATATGTGATAGAGTTGGAAAAATCATACAAAGAAGCAAAAGGCTGGACTGGAGAGGGTGGCAAAAAGCAAGAGGTCACATGGAGGCTACGTAAACCACAAATGAAAAAAATTGTGATTGGTTTGATTGCTAGTGTGGGTCAGATCAAGTGTGCAGGGAGGTAGAGAGAACTAGGGATCAAGGCTAGAGGGGCTATCAGGAACAACACATCTGCAAAAGTCATTAAGAATTGTGTATGTATGCGGCGTGATGCTGTGTTTCCCTGGCAGGCCTGGCTTTGGCCTGAGCGGTAAAACTGAGATCAGGTTTCGTCAGCGTGCAGTGGGGGGCCGTCTCCAGTTGATGCGTGATGATTTAGTCAGGTGTGAGCGTGCACTTTCCAATTTGGAGGGAAATAAATTAGAAGTGATTTTTTATGAGACCTCTGTCTCAGCCTGTCTCAAGGTTCTCTTTCCCTCCCGCTGTGCACTGTCAGCCCAGCTGATGTGTTTATAAAGAGGGCTGCAGTGGCCCATAAACACACACACGCACATGCACACTGGGCCAATGGCAATGTGACATTGACATAGTGCA
>VUQR01027612.1:0-12951 GCA_015108515.1 Hemichromis elongatus
ACAATGACACCCAAAGTGTGTTGCTTATGCTCAGTCTGCTCCACAATTTTGTTTTGGTAGCTATGGCTGCAGAAAACCCTGCTTCACAGATATGATGTCGGAAATGGCAACAGGGTTTTTAGTGCTGTTGTGGCAATCTTGGGTATTCTGCCATAACTTTTATCCAGCGTACCGGCAAGGTTTACAAATTTATTCATAACACACGGGAAAAGACCCAGGGAAACAGAGTTAATGATAAAAACCCTGAAAAACCATAAATGTCACACCTGAGCCTCAACTCTCGCAGCCCGGTACCAAATGGCCCACGGACCAGTACCGGTCCGTGGCCCGGGGGTTGGGGACCGCTGACCTAAAGCACTTTAGAGCTATATTGTATTTTTTTAATCATAAGTTGTTAGCCAGTTAGTATGCATGTTCTTTTTTTTTCAGTACGCTCCGACCCAAGTTTCAAAACACTATGATGGTGTTTGCTTTGTTCTTATGAGAAGTTTTTGTTGAGTTTGTGCTGCTAGTCACTCATTGAAGTTAGTGGACTTCATTTCTGTGTTAGCTGGCATTGCTCACTAGGAATGCAAGAGAGGCCATGAGGCAAGGCCCTTTAGCATAAAAGTCACACACCATATTTCACTTAGAAGCTGCTATGTATTTTAAAAGTATAGTGAATAGAGAACAAAACAACTAAAACTAATTTCTTAAGTTAAAGAAGGCCAAAAACACAGGAGTATAAAAGCAGAAAAGATATCTATCCAAAGAAGTCCTCTGGCAGACTCCCCTGGAACAACATCATCGACAGGTAAAGACTTTCCAAATGTCCTGGATTTAATTGATAAGCGATCCTCCAGCTACGTGAGCCTGTCTCTGCTCCAGATTCTAAACTGTGAATTCCACTCACTGAAAACGCCTCGCTACAGGACTCAGTCAAGTCTCTAAGTGAGAATATAACTGAGCTCAGTGAAGAAAATAAAAAATTAAAAGTGATTGTCATGGATCTCCAGCCTCGTAGCATGAGCGATAACCTGGTGTTATCAGTCATCCCAGAGACTTCTGGAGAGGAGTTACTTCAAAAACTTCATCAAGACCCACCTAAAGCTTCCGGAGGACACCGTGAAGAACATCAGTTCTGAAAGATCGATCGGATAGGAGCTAAAAGGCTTGGTGCCTGGAAACCGCGTCCTTTTGTGGTTTTTGTGGTCAAATTCGCACATTTCAGTAGAAGGAGCTAGTGACAACTCGCAACGGGAAGCTAAAAGGAATGGACCGTAAACGACCAGTTCCCCAAAGAGAACATGGAGCGATGCAAGTTCCTGTTTCCAGCAGCTTCATTCATAAGGGCTCCCATGCCGTCATTGACATGGACCGGCTCTACATGGACTATCTATTGTGACCCCAGAACCTTTCCCTGCTGGTATTAACACTACTCCAGAATGCTCCTCCTCTTCCATTAACATCTGTGTAGCTTATCCATGTCAATTTGCTAATTTAACGTAATGTCATAACGGATAAAACACCACCAATCTCAGCGTAAAAGTGTAGATTACAATGTTCTCATTTGCGCTCAGGTTTTCCCTTTCATCCCTCCTGCATGTTTTTCTTACTTCTCCCTTTTCACAAAACACTAATTGGCTGTTTTTCTATGCAGTCACAAACAACACTCTTGACCTTTACACATCTGCATGGCATGATCAGGTACATTTGTACTCGGTGTCAGCACATCCACTATGGTTTTACAGCACACACAGACACGGAAGTGACCTCCACTTTGGACAATATTAAGAAATGGATAGACTTAATACAGCGGGAACTCAGAGCAATTGGCTGTCCACAAGTATAGTTTAAAAATACGTGATTTCGGACTTTGCGGCACATGGCGTTCTCTTCACCCCAATCATAGGGATGCAGTTTATTCTCACTTGTCTATCACTCTTACTCTCGTCTGGATTATTTCGTAGTCAGCAGCTCATTGTTGAGTGACATTTCAGACACTGAGATACACCCTACAGCTGTCAGTGATCATGCTCTTGTATGTTGTATAAGAAGGTCACTCCACCAAATAAAAACTTGAGATTTAACACATCATTCCTTGAAAATGAAGATTTTATTATGTATTTCAAAAAAATTGGGCTTTATATTTAGACTGTTATGACCTGCCTGGAACATCTGTATCTGTTCTCTGGGAAGCAAGAAATCCTCTAATCAGAGGCAAAGTAATTTCATTCTCATGACATAAAAAGAAAAGAGAAAACAAACATATTCAGGAATTAGAAGAAAAAACATCAAATCCTTAGAAGAAAAAGACTGTGAGTCCTCTCATGAACAGGAAAGCTGAACAAAATATGTAAAAGAAAACTAGAATTAAATGAAATTATAAACAAATTATAAATACATAAAAAAACCCCTCAATTCTTAGTAACAAGACTTCACTTGCAACATTTTGAACACTGTAACAAATCAGGTCAATTTATAGCTAATCAGTTAAAAATAAATTACTCTATGTGCTGTTAAAGACCGGGAACACTCTATAAGATCCTGAAAGAATAAACAACACTTTCAGGGACTGTATATATACAGATGAACCCATCTAAAGACAAAATGAATCAGTTTCTTGACAAATAAATAAACAAATTATCAGACAGTCAAGCAATAGCAATGGATTCACCGCTGATATCAGGTGAAATCCTGGACGTCCTGAAAAGTATGCCCAATAGTAATGCTCCAGGTCCAGATGGATTTCCAGCAGAACTCTACAAAGAATTCTAGAACTGGTATTCTATAGAATGTTGCAGGAAATAAAGGAAAATGGCACCAAATGTGAACATTAGTCTCCTGCTAAAACTAGGCAAAAACCCTGTATTTCACCACCAGCTATTGTCTAGTATCCCTTATTAACAACCTTAAAAGTCAATGAATTCTCAAAAAGAAGAATAAAACTCAACTTAAAGAATACAACTCCCCTCATAACAACATCAACAATACAACAATACAAATAGATTACTTAATTTGATAAACTAATCAAGCAGCAAAACCACTGAAACTACAATATTGTTTCCAGATGCAGGAAAAACGCATTTGGTAGAGTTAACTGGAAAATTTATTTTTCTACTTTACACAAATTTGGTTTGGGAAACTCTTTCATAAACTAGTTAAAAATGTTATATAATATTATAATATATTTGCTTTCCTGTAGACTGACCTAGTCTGCCTATTGTGAACTTGTACCAACAAAAATAGAGGCTTACTTTTCATTTGTTTTTCCTGCCTCCATATGCCCGTATTTGTCTCTTCATCTTAGAATTTATGATGTCAGCATTTGTTAAAATAATAGTGTGAAGTTTGGAGGTTTGAATGAAGCAATGCTATCTCTTAGAAATGGCATTGTGATTATTATAGTTGATTAAAATAAATCGCTAGAGTCTTACAGTTAATTTACATGTGAGGCAAATTGAAAGCTGCATACAAATATACAAATATGTCTAAGAGTCATTGGCTACTTATGTTCATTTGTGTGCAATGGTTTTTCTTTTGAAGATTACATTTTGTGATGTTTTCATGTGATTAAATGGAAGAAAGTGAAAACAGACTCAAAGCAGGTGATGCAGTGATTCAGGGTTAAATCACAGATTTAGGCCTATTTAGTCATTTTAAACTTTTTATGGCTCTGTTCTGACTCTGTTCAGGCAGCTCCTGGTTTAATTACTTTTATAAACATATTAATAATCTGAATGATTAATCATCAGAATTTACAGTAACTCTGACATTTAGAAAATTGGGTGAACAGCTTTAATACTTTCTCCTTTTTATTACTAATATTTGTGAGATCATATCATCAAATCCCAAATATATTAAGATTTACACAATTTTAAAAATTAATTGGAATTTGAAAGCTGACTAGATACAGTATTTAGAATTATTTTAAATAAAGAGAAAAAAATAATAAAATTTGAAAAATTGTGATATTTAAAATAATTCTAAATACTTTATCTAAGAAGAAAAAAATCAGTTAAAATAAACTATTTGAAAAATTGTTTTATTTTAACTGAGATTTTAGCTCAGATAAATTTCCGTCTTTGAGGTTTTAGACATTCAGGTTATTTCCTTACAAGTATTAAAGTAAACCCTCTTTTTTTCAAGTATTGAAAAAATAACATTTAACAATTAAAAAAAAAGTTCAGAATGTTGTCTAATGTAATAATTCATTTGATTATTTCAATTGTTGATTTTATTTACTTTGATTAATTGTGAGGACTGTTATTTAAGTATATATAAGTAACAGTTTGTCATGAAGTCCATTAAATTTATTAAATTTTTGCTCACTGGAATTGCATACATTTAAATAATTTAGACTTTTGGAACATAAACAAATAAAATATTTTTATGCTATCACGAAGCTATCTGAAAAACATTCAAACTTTTTTCACACAAAGAGTAAATGACCACAGCCCTCTGTGCATAAATCAAATCTGAGATCTGATGAGGAGTGACAGTCGTCCAGTTTTCCTTCATCTCTGGGATTTTGGGGAATGATGGTGCTATTGTTGAATGCAGAGTGTGATTGGTGGAGCATGTCAACTGCTGACAGCTGGCACAAAGACAGAGGATGGGAGGGGTGATTCATGGTGGACCAAGGAAAAGTAATTCACCAGTTGCCCACCCGTTTTCTCAAGTGCAACTACCCCAAACCCAGTTTTTTCACAGATCAGAAACCAAAAATGCTGCCTGGCTGAGCCTGAATGTCAGCTAAATAAAAATAAATCTCAACAATTCATTAAATACATCATCTGATATTGTATTCATTTGCTTTTAGTCTATTTATTGTTTTCTGGTTTTAGCAGCTTTTAAAAAGAAAAGTATAATTTGTTTTATAGTATCCTCACTTTTTAAAATAATAATTGTAGAAGTCTGGTTTTACTCTTTGTCTTGTGAATATATGCTGCTTTCCAATTAATACCATTTGAGATCTTGTTGCTTTGTAAAGTTTTTGTTCTTATTATATAGACAAACATTTGCATGCTACAGATGATAATAGCATTAGTATTAAAACAAGTCCCTGTGGTGTTTAAATGTTAAAATATCTAAGTATGTTTCAATTAATAGTGTGGGCTTTACAGAAGTACGTCTTTTATATAGTTTTGACTACTAAGTATAGTTTTAAAATGTAAAAATAAAAATTTTTACATACAATTGTGTGTGTGTGTGTATGTGTTTGTACCTTTATTAAAACCATCAGTATTACACTACAGAAGCATAAAAAAGCATACAAACATTATTTGTCAATTTTTATTATAACCACTGACAATATATCTTGTTTTTAACATTTATTCTTTAGTACTGTAAAACAATATTAGTCCTGAAACTTTTTATTAAAAATCTAATGATCATCTTTCTGGAGGACAGGTGCAAAATCTGTACAACTAGTTTTGATCCGTTTCACCTCTCGGCTGTAAACAAAGTAAATTTTATTTGTTTTAATTTAGCTATTGAGGCGGCTTACATCAGCTATTTAATATTTATTTAAAATTACATTTTTTTTATAGTATTTTTTTGTCTTGGCCTGTGGATTACCTTGAATTTAAAGTGCTGTAAAGCCAGATAACACCGGGCATCCTTCATGCGGTTGAGCCATTGCAGTGGGGCATGATCTGAGCAGAGGGTCAACAAGCATTCCAGGAGGTAAAAGTGAAGGGAGTCGACCGCCCACCGGATTGCCAGGCATTCTGCACTGTGCTCTATTTGCTCTCTCGCTCTGTCAATTTTCAGCTACAGGATAGGGCGATAACCCCCCCCCCCCATACCTGCTGCGAAAAAACGGCCCTTAGCCCTCTGTTCAAGGCGTCTGTCTGCAGGATAAAAGGGAGGAAAAGTTAGGCGTGTGGAGTGGCGGCTCCTCACAGAGGGCCTTTTTCATCCACACAAACGCCACCTGGCATTTTTCCATTCACTGGACCAGATTTGGGGCACCCTTTTGGGTGAGGTCAGTCAAGGGAATCTGCTAGTAGTCCTTGATTAAATTCAATGTCGTAAAAAACTGAACTGTGCCCAAACGGTCCAGGAGCTCATCAACCCAACACATGGGGTAGGTATCACTCTGTGATACCTCATTCACCTTGTGGTAGTTGAGACAGAACTGTATAGATCCATCTTTTTTCACTACAAGAACTATGGGGCTACACCACATGCTGTGGGACTCTTCTATCACCCCCATTTTCAGCATTTTGGGTCAATTCTCTCTGAAAGTTGGTCTTTTATGTCCAAGTAGCCTGTAGGGCCGTGAACTCCCCGTCAGGTCAGGCTGGGTTTAGAAATGGTGCTCTATAAGATTAGTACAGCTGGGCACGGGGGAGATAAATCTGAGTTGCTCTTCCCCTGTCAGACCGTATCACTTCATAGTCAACTGACCACAAATGGTCCTTGCCACTTGGTGAGTAATTTTGACCTTGAACAAAGAAGTAATACAATCACTTTATCTCCCAGTGAAAATTGCCGGAGTCTAGCCTAGGGGTAGGGAACTCCAGGACTCGAGTCCAGCAGGTTTTAAATGTGTCCTTGACCCAACACAGCTTATTCAAACTGCTAAATTACCTCCTCAACATGTCTTGTAGTTTTCCAGAGGCCTGGTAATGAACTAATCATTTGATTCAGTTTTGTTGACTCAGGGTCATACGTAAAACCAGCAGGACACTGGCACTCAAAGCCTTGCCCACCCCTAGTCTAGCCCCTCTGTTGTACAGGCACTGCTGTAGTTCCTGGACCTAGGGCAAATTCCACCATAACAACCTCCCCAATGTATGCAGCTTTGCTCTTAGGTCCAGGATGTACTGAATCATTTTTGGCCAGGTTTGGACCTTCATCCTGTTTTTCCTTAATTAGATCCAACAGGTGGTAGACGCTGATCCAAACAGATTTAATGCCCAATGATTTGTTCAGTTCTTTAAGTGTGCGAGACATTAAACAATGTGCTGACTTGGTCAGTCAATATATCTTTTGGGATACCCACTCAAGACATGAGCTAGCTCCGGTGCCACACTCATTGTAGAAATGTTGCACAGTGGCTCTGCTTTGGGATAATATGTTGAATAATCCACCAGAACTAATATAAAGTAATTTGGCCCAATGTGGTCCATATCAGTGTGCTCAAACAAACATTATGTGTTCCAGAGTATTGTCATATCCCATACGCCCAGCCATCAGGTTATAATAAGCCGCCTGAAAAATAATTTCCCGACGGTGGCCGATGACAGTGCCGTCTCTCCCAGCAGCCCTTCCACAAACTGCGCTAGGACCACCAGAGCCAGCATCGTGCATCTCCAGGCCACAACCACCTTGCTGCGGCATTGTGCAGCTTCTGGCTTCCACTTTCCAGTGCAGTGTTTTTTTTGTTTGTTTGTTTTTTTTTAGGGCTGGCATGTTTAGGCCCCAAATCTATGGCGGCACCACTGTGTACTACCAGCCACAATATTCTTTGTCCCTTTTTCTGTGTTTGTGTTTTTTGGAGGCAAACTCAAGTATATACTTCTTCTTACATTTTATAAAGACCATTGCAATAGTCTCTGCAGTGTCCCAAGAATTAAGTGACATCTGTGAGTCCTTATATTGTAGCTAGGATTATTAGTCCATATATTTAGGTGTTTATTATTTATTCTCTGTAATCCATTTAAAAAACAAAAACAAAAACACAAAGAAAAAAACTGTCCTGAAACAGGCAACCCCTTAAAGAGAGCAGCCAAAAGACAAAGAAAAAAAATGAAGCAGAAGAATAGCTAAGATCCAAAATTCATTAAAAAGTAACAGAATTATCTTGTAAGTATATAATTTTAAAAATGTTATTGGCTTATAAACTAGCCAATAATTTTGAGAGCTACATTTGCATTATATAGATCTCACAAACAACTTTTTGTATATGGAAACAAACTGATGCCATGACCCCGACATCAGAATGAAAGGAGATAATTAATGTTTTGGTTTTCAGAATAATTTTACTTCCAGTTTACTTCATCATCATCTCACATATCCCTAGATTACACTAAAATTTACTGCTCAAAGTAAAATAAAAATATTATATATATTATAGTTAAAATAAAAGCTAGTATTAATCCAAGTAATTTACAAAAAGCTGTGCATATAATTTAAAGACTAATCAGTACTGTTGATGGTTCAGGGCTGTGAGTGCAGTGCCAAAAATCTTTGTCCTGAAACTTTTCTTATAAGTGCTGCCTCTGCAAACACAGTTCTTCAAACTACTGATAGTGTTGGCTCTGTCCATGACCGAGGGGGCCAGCAAACACCTCGTCAGCTCCTCAATGGGTCCTCCACAGTAACTTGCCATGGTCTTATCATCACCCCAACACAGCCTGGATTATATTGCCCAGTGGCTGCTGGGAGTTCTGCTAATCTTACTACTTATTAACATTTAACAAAAATTCTTCCAGGGGACACAATGGAAGAGAATTAAATCTGAGACGCTAGAGATCATCTCTTTCTGCACTGCATCTTGATTGGATGAAGCCACCATTGTCATTGTTTGGGCCACTGACTGGCCAATCAAATGCAGCATTTCTTCTGCTGCATCAAATGAGCTGAACCTGCCATTCAGAACACTGGACTCACTAGATGTAAGTCCAGTGCTACATCTGTTATGATTTAAGATGCCATCTGCTGAGTGTGGAGGTGTTTGTTCATTGTTTTTTATCAGGTCCAATGTCAACACAGGCGTCTACTGGGAGATTTTAGAGCTCTTCATGCTTCCAGCCAGTGATTAGCTGTATGTAGGTGCCAATTTCCTTTTTTAGCAGCACCTACGCACACTGTCAAAAGTACTACCAAATGATTTGCTGAACATATTATAGGGAAAAGAATTTAAATTGTCCATCCAACTCACCTGACCTCAGAGCAACAGAGAATGTTTTTTTTGTTTTTTTACAATTTCGTTTTTGGATTACATTATTTAGACCAAAGCTTTGTAAGGTGTAAATATTTTCCTAAGAAGTTTAAATAGGCAAAAACCAAGTTCGTAGGAAAGCCAACAGGAAGCCAGTGATTTA
Source organism: Hemichromis elongatus (assembly GCA_015108515.1). Taxonomy (NCBI): domain Eukaryota; kingdom Metazoa; phylum Chordata; class Actinopteri; order Cichliformes; family Cichlidae; genus Hemichromis; species Hemichromis elongatus. The sequence continues at coordinate 9,036 of VUQR01027612.1, forward strand.
TGGAATTATTTTCATGACACTGCACAGACGTAACTTTATATTTTTGTACTGTCTCAGCTTTTTTCTGGGTGTTGCACTAGAAACTCCCCACGCACTCAACTCACATCTAGTTACAGAGGGGCCTGCGCTTTTTTTCTAGCTTCGAAATTTTTTGTGAAGATTTTTTGATTATGTTGTAAATGGTTAGAGTGATGCACTGTTTTGGGATTTTCTGATGTTTTCATAAAGCTGAACACGTTTGAAACTTTCAATAGCGGTTAAAAACTTTAGCAGTTAAAAACAGAGGGCATTTATTCAGCATCCAGCTGGGGTGCAATGATTAGCTGGACAAAACCCTAAATCGGTTTGTGTTGCCACTTTCTCTGACAGGTGGGTTTAACTTGAGACAGTTGGTGTCTTCGAAAAGTAACTCTTATCTCCTGTTTGTAAGACAGATAGGAAAATTGATAGAGTAAAAGAGAATAAAGGGAAAATTTATGCATTCAGAAGTGGAACAACCTTACACGAGTCTCCTTAACATTGTGACACCGGATGTCTGCCGTATTGAAATTACAATGCATAGAATATGGACTAAAACACACATCTTACTTCATCACATGTTCCAGTCTTGTTGTTTTATTCAGGTCATTAAAGAGTAACAGCCTTTTTAAAATATCCGTTTGTTAAAAAGGTTAAAATTTTAATTTGTATATATTTTGCTTTCAGCAGAAGAATTTAAATCAGTGATGTAAATGTGATCACAATTTACTGAAAATCTAATGCTGAAAAAAAATCTTATGTTATGATAGTTGCTACTAGGAGAATTGTTTTTAGGAGAGGAAGATCAGAAAAATTGAGTAATCTGTACTTTGGATGAGTCAAAGCTTTGAGCACAGTGCAGAAACTCAGTCCTTAAAACTTTACTCCCCTTCTCATCATAGATGTGAAAATACCTATTTATGCCTCACACTAGTTTGTTCTTGTTTCTGTGCCCAAACCGCCCTCTTCTTTATTTTTGTTTACCAACCTCTATCAAAAGGCAACTTGAGGATCTGCCAGGCCCAGAAGCCATCACCAGTCTTTGATGAGGCGTTTCCCAGACTGCATCATCTGGCCTCACTTGTTGGTTCATTATCAAAAAACACCTGTCATTCACATTTGGGCTTGATATCCTTGCTAGTAATTTGCATTTAGTCTGAAAAATTTGTAAGTTGACTGGATTTCATAGACAATCTGGCATTCATCAGGAAGTCAGAAGATTAGATCGAGTTTTATAGAAACAAACGGACGAAACAAAAAGGTCAGTGGAAAAAGGTTGCAAAATTACGTTTTTATTTAAATGACAAAAATGAAGCTTTTTCACAGTACTCACATTTTTTTAAAATATGCTCGTATTTTTGAGTCTGTTTTTCCTGTTTTATCCGTGAAAGAAGCTCTCACACTCCTTGGTTGTTTCAGATCACACTCACTCTTTGATAAACTGCCTCACGGTGGGCTGACTGTGTTCACAGGATTTAACACTGTGAGGAGTGCCATGCTCTGCCGATTCCCTAATATAACAGGAAGTGGATTTCCATGATGATTGGGATGGAGAAGCAGAGAACCGCACACTGAATGTGACTAATTTATTTACTAATCTGGTCAGACAGTAAGAGGATCTGCTGCTGTTCTTAAAACAGCTTTAATGTAACAATGAATTACATTTAATACTGTAAAAAAACAAAACACTGGTACACTGAACATTATTATATTTATTCGTGAAATAATATCAACTGCATACATAGCAGTATTTTAGATAATTTATAATTCAGATTCCAAACCTAAGATCATCTTGATCATCTTGATAATGTACAGCTATTACAACCACACAGTAATGGTATCTTTATTATTCAGCCTGAGATTGACTACTTGTTCTGTCACTAAATGCTTGATTCAGAATATCTATTCCATCTCTCATCTCTGTTTTGCTATTCAAGTAATTTTTGCATACTGATAGTAAGAAGAGGCTTGGATGACCTTTTTAAACAAATTTATGTGTCAAACATCCAATTCAATACACTTACGTTGCTGATATGAAGTACTAATCCAAAACAAATGATTTGAAAACTGCAAAAAACTGACCAAACCATAGAGGAGCACACATCACGCAATGATTTTAGTGTTCATAAATCAGTTTTGTTTGTTTTTAAGTCACGCCCTCTTACCTTTCTGGTCTTTTAACTGTGCACATTTCTAATAGATCTTTAAGGTCAGCTTTTGCTTGTTCTGAGGAGCATTCTAAAGTACAGAGGAGACTGGGGCTTTGCTGTTACTGTGCTTAAACTTTGAAACAGTCTGGCTTTTCAATTACGACCTCCAACACTCAACATCTTTAAAACCCACTTGAAGACACATGTTTGAATGTGACAAGTGACAATATAAAGTTTGACATGTTTCTTTTCCTTTTATTCTTTGTTTGTTGTTGTTTGTTTCTTCTATTTTTCTAGTTGTACAGAACTTTGGTCAAACTGTGTTCAGATTAAAATATATAAAATCAACATCTGATCTAGATATTAGATTTCAGTTCCAAAAATAAAATCCACTGGTTTAAAAAAAAAATTAATTCACTTCACCAAATTTAAAAAAAAAAAGCATGCTGATAAATCTATTCTAAAGTGATTTTAAAGCCCCAATTACGTTTTATCCAATTTAATGGTGAAGGAAACTGTACTCACTGACACTTTGACTACTTTGCAATTTCTCTGTAGGAAAGACCAACATTTTTAAGTGTTATGATGGTCTGTCTTTCTTCCATTGTTAATTGCCTTTTTCCTCACCATTTTTGTAGTAACACACTACCTTCTGCCATACACAGTGTGTTTAAACACTGCTTTTTACACAGACACAGGCGGCTATAAGTAATCTTTCAAGGCTTGATCAACCTCCATCGCTGCAGAAAAGCTTGAAATTATTAACCCATTTTGTATTCTCTAAAAAAAAATCACTGGAAAAGGCCTTTTTGTATAACTCTGAAACGTACATTATTTTTCAGTTTTGGGTTACCTTACCCTTTTTTTTTTAACCACTTACATTTGCACCAATTTAAGCTATGATAGCATATGTGCTGGGAGCATACCTCTTATCCTTATTCTTATCAACTAGGGCAGTTTATCATAACAGATATAAAAAACGTATCACAGAAAGTGCAGAAAGAGAACCAGGGGCAGGTGGGACCACGGGTGACTTAATTAGCTAACCTAACCACTGAAGAAACATTAGCAATAGAAACAGGCTTTGATGAAAGGAATTTGTACATTATACAGCTGCAACTACTGGTAAATCTGATTGTTTAGCACGCCCAACCAGGGGTCCCGCCAAAAATTCTGGGCCCTATGGAAACCAAAATTTGTGGGCCCTCTACATTTTCACAGATAAAATTTAACCCAATAAACATACCCTGTATACTTTAAAAAATATACTTTGCACATTGCATAGTTAAAATGTCTAAAGATGAGTACAAAGCCTACAAATACAAGAAAAAAGAAAAAACTATGGAAATATGTACTTGTTTACATAAAAGGGAGAACATTTATGATCTCAATTACAAGCACAACAGAACATATTGTACACAATAATGACATATACTTTACACGAACAAGCTTTAGCTATTTTGTAAACTCATTATAGCCAATGGTTACTACAAACACATGTTTTATTCATTTAATATTATTTTTTCTGTTGCATTTTATTTATATTAAGAACATCAGGCATCGATTGTAGCAGCACAGTCACTTCACAACTGAATTTGTGATTTTTGAAACGTGTAGATTACTTTTTGTTTTGTAAAGTTATCATCAGAACACAGGTGGATATGACGAGTTTAGAGGATTCAATGTCCGTGAAGTTTCGCGCTCAGGCTCGCCTTGTTCGGCTGAGCCGTGGGGGAAGGAAGAGGTGG
>VUQR01027613.1:0-10754 GCA_015108515.1 Hemichromis elongatus
TCCATCTTCCATCCATCCACCATCCATCAACCATCCAACCATCCATCAATCATCCAACCAACCATCCATCTATCAATCCATCCATCCATCTTCCATCCATCCACCATCCATCCAACCATCCAACCATCCATCAACCATCCAACCAACCATCCATCCATCAATCGTCCATCCATCCATCATCCATCCATCCATCCATCCATCCATCCATCCATCCTCTTCTGCTTATCCATTTAAGGATCAAGTGGAGGCTTAAGCCAATTGTAGCTGTCATGGGGCAAAAGATGGGTTAAAGTCTGGACAGGTTGCCAGTCTGATGCCAGGCTAACATCTTATGAAATTCATTTTGTTAATTTGTATAAAAATATAACCATTAATTACTGGTGTGCACATAAGAGCACAGATCAGGGTTTGCAGAAAGAGAATCATTTTGCTGGTCATTGTCCTTCCTATCTAGGGCTACACGGTTTTACATTTTTCTCCAGCACTGGAGAAATTACTCACAGTGACCTTGTCCTCTGAACAACCTCTTTACAAGGCAATGATCAAAGCTACCTGTCTTATGTCCAAATTGGCCTAATTGGGCAGATGATTTGTGTAGTTAAAGGTTTTTAGCATATTACTGATGCTTGGTGAACCAAAATAATTCTCTCTAGTTAAAGAGTGCCAATGGTCTGGAGTGCATTTGCTCTTTACTCTCTGCAAAAAAGTGAGCACGAGGTGTTAAGTCATTAGCTCATGTTCACACAGTCTGGTATTTGGTATAATCACGTAGTGCATGTTGAATATAAAAAACAAGATTTAGATGATGAATCAAAAAGACGACTTGATTTTTACTTCTACTCCACCAGATTCCCCCGAGAGAGAACACAAAGACTTTTTTTTTTTTCTTGCAGATAAAATGGAAACCCAGTGGGAGAGAGGTGGTCAGAGTCTTCCTGAATTAAATATTTTACAGTGTGCAACATGCTCCACCTCAGGTTTGCCCCTCGCTAATTTTCAGAACTCACAGGGCAGTGGGTGGTTTTGTGCTCGCCGGAGCGTACAAGCAGAGGCAATGAGGCAAGTGGAATAACATTAGAGCCCCTTATTTGAAACTGCAATCTACGGAGCAGGTAGACGGGGTGAAAAGCAGGGTGAGTGCGAGCTAAAGTTTCTGTTGACGCCTCTAATCAACAGCGAAACTAATAACCGCAGCTCGAAATGTCATCAAAGATATTGGGCTACTTTGGCAAACACCTTTAGAAGAAATATCAAATTACAGAATCTGATCAAAACAACTGTGACCCTTTACAAGCACCAGGGGATGGGGATAAAATAAGGAGAAAGGAGCAGTGGGACTCAGAAGGGGGATTTAGGTGAGGACTGTGTTTCAAAAAAGAAAGAAATGAAAAGGGAACATCAAATGAAGCTGTTTGGCAGAGGACTAGGCCTTCATGTCTGTGCATTTATGTCAGCGGAGAACAAAAGAGGTGCTGTGTAAGTTATATACTTGCTCAAACATTTCCATGAATAAGATATTATAGCTATTTCTCTGCGTGCATAATTTGCACTCTCAATTCCCAACGCCACTTTACAATCATTTTTCATTCCACTCATTAATCAAAAGCATTTGGTTTGGGAGAAAAAAAAAATAACCTCTTAAAAATTACATGTGCATATTAGTATGCGTGTGACATTAAATGTGCAAACAGAATAGGCTATGAGCTGTGAGAGATTCCCTTCAGCTCTGATGAGGCTGTCAAAACTGATATGCACTTTTAATTTAATTTTACACTCACTCCTTTCGCAAAAACAAAAACAACTTACACTGATGGCAAATTCGCGCAACAGGCCTGCTTCAGCTTCCACAGGTAGTCATGCTTGTTTCACCTGCACCACACAAAGTGTCTCTGTGTGAATATAGATTTTTACAACAATGCCCTCCTGAGGAAATTCAGAGTAAAACAGTGCAGGAAAAGGAAGTGCTCATGCAAATTCTATGTAGACATCAGTTGTTTCTTTATTATAATATTCTGGCTTTGGTTCCACATTGCTTAATTAATATTATTACTGGTATTCCAGTATTAACATGCACAGATACAAGTGTTTAATAGAGAAAACATCAGTGTTCAGGCTTGGACCCATTATGTTGCTGCTTGAATTTAAGGCTTATACGCATAACATAGAAATAGAATCCATACTGATTCTCAAGTGTCAGGAAAACTAATTTATTTCAATCTAGGTCATCGGTGCTTTTACTGTCTTTTTGGTAAAGCATGTATTAAGAAGTCTGATGACGTTCACAAGTAGCATAAGGCTTTGCAGTAGAAGTACAATCACCAGTCAGTGACCTTTTTACCCTTCCCTTAAACAAATAGAGCAAAAATTAAAATTACTGACATGACATTTATTCTGGCTCTTTCTTAACTTTATTTTGAAATTAGAAAATCGTTCCCTGCCCTACTCCTACTTGTTCTTTATAATTAATCATTTCTCCACAGTAAGCCGGTTCAAATGATAAATGACAGATGGGTTGACTGTGCTGAGTGGAAAGGATTCCTACCAAGGCGATGTGGTAAAATGAAGAATGCGATCATACGAATCATCAGTAAAAGAGGAAACCAGGTTGTATGACTTTTTGAAGGTAGTTTAGTTCTCTTAATAATCAGGTTACACATGAATAGAAAGAAGAACTTGGATTTATCCTTGAGGGCTAATGATAATTCATTCAAAACACGAGATACTCATTAAAAAAGAGCATTTAATAAGCATGTAATGCAGTTAATTAGGAAAATAAGCAGAATGCCCGAAATGACAGAGAAGGCTGGTGTTATTTCGTTATTTAAGATTCTTTGGAGTTCTTCAAATCATGTAACAGGACAGTTAAAGTGGCACTTTAGTTCAGCACAAGGGGATTATCATATTGTTCAAAAAATGGCTGAATCGCCTTTTGTCCGAAAACACTGAAGGAGAGCACTTTGTGTCTCCCTGAAAGGAAAATACTCACTTGGAAATTGAAATGAAACATGGATGAAAAGTAAACAGAAATACACGTGAACCTGTGAACCTTTTTTTTTTTTAGTTGTTACAGTGAGAAGAGGGTTTCCTTTTTTTCTGCTGTGGGCAGCTTTAGCAGATTTGGGTGGATCCCTTCTCTACTTCACTTATCCTATAATTCCTGCCCTGCATCCACTTATTAATTATTCAGACTCTACCCTGCACCCCTTACCCCCACCTGACCCCACTGTACTAACATCTTTTTTTGGCTTTAGGAGAAGCTTATCAGGCTTAAATAAGTCCAACTTTTTTCTAAACCTCAGTGTATACACACACACACACACACACATATATATATATATATATACAGAGAGAGAGAGAGAGAAATACTTTTGCACACTTCTACTTAAAACATTTTTTAATCATTCAGCTGTTCCTTTGGAATCCATTCTGGAGTCTCAGATACTCTGAAACATTTATTTGCAAGCTTTACAAGCTCAGTCAAGGACAATAGAGTTCAGACACACATGAAGCCTCCCTCCACTCTGGAACTCATTGTGACAGCAGCACTAACATGTTTATATGTATTGCACATTTCTCTCCTTCTAAATGCCAGACATTACATGTGACAGGGCTTAAAAAAGAGAGAAACCATGAACTGAAAAAAGGGGAGCTCTATCAGTCAGCGGTCTCTCCAGAGATATGCTGAATCATTACATTCTTGAATGTACGCATCAACACTACGAAAACACTGTGGATAAACTTGGTAAATTGACGCATACATTTTTGCATGTTTACATTTTTTTGTTCAAATTTCTATGAAATTTTGGCTTCAAATTAACTTTCAATGGAGCTTAAAATGAGTAGGGAAATTTTAAAAAAGCACAACTACAAAAAATAAATAAATAAAGGTTTTCTTTCTAAAATGTATTGCTTTACATTCAAATTGTAGCATTCATTTTTGAAGCAACTTGACATGTTCAGGGATTAAGAGTGCACACTAAAAATGCATATGAGTGCATGAGATCAATGTACAACCACAGTTCCAAAATACTTTACACTGTTTAAAATGTTGAAAAAAAATGCAAAGATTTGCAAGTCTCATAAGCTTATATTTAATTTGCAGTAGAAAACACAAAAATGTATTAAATGTTTAAACTGAGACTTGGTGAGATGTTACTGTTTCAGAAAAATATCATTCGTTTTGAATTTAGTGGCAACAACACATGTCAGAAAAGTTTAGATGAGGACAACAAAAGGAACATAAGTAGTACTGAAAAGAAAATGTTAGAGCAATGTTTTGTGACTAATTAAGTGAACTGGCAACAGGTCAGGAACATGAGTGGGCATAAAAAGATCATCATAGACAGTTTCTCAGAAATAAAGATGGGGAACCTGAAATTGTGAGAAAAATGTTGAAAATGTTGAACATGAAGATTGAGAATGTCTCATCCTCTGCAGTTCATAATATAATCAAAGGATTTAGAGAATCTGAAGAAATCTCTCTGAGACAAGGAAATCAGTACATGCCTGTTTTTGAATCCCAGCATGATTCTGTCATGGAACTTGTTGCGTGGGCTCAGGAACAAAGCAGCAAAGAAAAAGGTATGATGATCCAGAAACGCCACCTTATTCTCCCGGTCAAAGCGCATTTAAAGTGGACGGTGGCAAAGTAGAAAACTGTTGTTTTATGGTTTAAATCGGGATTTGAAAAGATTTTTGTAGACACATCCTCCAGACTAAGAGGAGACGGACCATTTGTCTTTTTTATCAGCACTTTCAAATGTATGGATCTTCAATTAGTGCCTATGTAATTGCCAGCTTGCACATCTGGAAAGGTACGATCAATACTGAATGGTATATACAAGTTTAAGAGGAACAGATGCTGCCATCTAGACCATGTCTTTTTCAGGAAAGGCCTTGCAAGACAATGCTAAACTGCATATTTGAGGTAGAAGAATCTAGTGATAAATTGCCCTGCTTGAAGGCCAGACATTTGGCACACCATCCATCCGTCCATCCATCCATCCATTTATCCATCCACCCATTTATCCATCCATCCATCTTCCACTTATCCAAATCAGGGTCACAGTTGGACTGGACCCCATCACTGCTGTGATAGTGCGAGAGGTAAGGTACACCATTGAAGGGTCACTAGTTTCTGCAGGGCTGACAGAAAAACCATCCACACTCACATTCATGCCCATGGCCAATTTACTCACCAATAAACCTAACGTACATGTCTTTGGACTGTGGAAGGAAGTTGGAGTACGGAGTAAGTTGGAGAAAACCCACAAAGACACAGGGAACATACAAACAGAAAGAGTCCATCTATCCAGTGTTAATAACTGAATTAGTCATCTTTCCAAACCAAACTTTAAATCCCTGATAGAGTCGGCACTAAAACTACATCATTTTGAAATAAAAGCAGATCTAGAAACCATTTTACTCCCTCATGTACTAAAAGCACCAGTTTAGCTTCTTCAGTAGTATTAGAGCCCAACCAATTTTTAAGACCAAAAAATAATTGTTGATTTAAAAATCTGATATATCAGACAGTACTTTTTTCTTTTATACACGAAACACAAACAGATTTTTCTGGTATATTGGTTATGTGCAGTGATTTTGAGTTTGAGTTTTGAATTCTTGCTAAGATAAATTAAGGTAGTTTAAAAACCGGACTCTGCACAGTTACGATTGTTGGTGTTTGTACGCTTCAAGTACATGTCTCCAACATGAAAGTGGCGGAGCGTCCTCTGGTGGAAACTATGCAACATGAACACTCATTACATGGTTGAAGGGTGTTTCTACCGTGTCTGATGCTGATATATCACCAAAGTAGTTCCACAAGTCTGAGACCACATTGAAAATCAAATAGCCTACACTATTCCATATAAAAAGAATAAATATTTAGGATTTCTAACATTAATTAAGATATTTGCAAGGAAATAAACTGGAAAGAGGAAGCTTCCACAGTGTGTCAAATCCACAATGAAACATGAGGGTGTTAGGATACAAGTGGTCACAAACTGGACTGTGTAGACTGGATCCAAAGTAACGGAGACTACGTCTATAGAATCCATCATTTTATTCTAACGCATTATTGTAGGCAAAGGTACGGAAGCATATGGAGAGTTCGGTATCATGTCTTCTTTTGTTGAATACCAAATATTTCCACCATCAGTTGGCATTAGTAAATCAGCTGTTGCAAAAAGTCTCAGTTACAATCACTTTGACCCTGCCAATTAATTGGTAGATTAATCATATAATACTAATATTAAGTGAATAATTTAATCAAGCAGCAGGGCTTGGCAACAGTAACCACAGACCATTAACTTGGGTAGAACATTACAGTGTTAGTCTAATCACATCTAACAGAACAAGCACACTAATCATAAAGGAACAGAAAGGAGGCCTTGATAGCAGGCCACTCTTGCGTTTACAAAGTGCTCTTCTTAACCCCTTACAAAGCAGCAAAGCACACTGAAATGTTGCTGCTTTGTTGGACACAGGAGAGCCTTCAAAGTGTCCTTCATATTGTTATTTTACCCTTATGCACAGACAAGTCTCAATGTGCCAAATCCTTTGCCTTTTAAATACATCCTCTTCATACTATTCCATTCCTCTTTATCTGTGTTCTTGCTTCCAGACTTTCATGGCCTTTGTGGAATTGGCTGGAGATTTTAATAAGTCTGCAGCAGGCTTTCTTTAAAAAAATGACTTTCATTGCTCCTATCAGGTGTCTTCCCTAACTATTTTGAAATGAACAGAAAGACTATAGGATATATCCAACAGAGCAGCTAATTGAATGTGTTAATCATACGCATATTAGACATCTTACAAACCCACTGGAAATAAAAGCTGCACACTGACCAGGGTTAGTCTCAAAGAAAGTGTTACACGATATCGTTAAGATATATTTTAAGCTGCGTACAGTGCGTCAGGTTATTGTAGTAATATTATCTGCTTACAAATGTTGTGTTTGCATGTTAAATATAAAACATAAAAATGCCCCAATTAGATATTATTTTTCTTACGTTTGTCCACTTGGATAAAACCATTTTTGACATTTTAATAACGAAGCTTGGATGATGTTCGAATCTCTTGGGTTTGCCCATTTTTTTATCATCTATCAGAGTATGTAATCTCAATTTTCCAAGAAAGTAAAACATTTCAATCCCTATCTAGCATTTAGCGTCAATGTTTTGCTCTTGAGTGACACCTCTGACAGTTTCAGTGGCAGACTAAAATTACACATTGTTCTTGCCGGAGCTCTCTAATGGCAAATCGGGGAGCACTCTAGTGTTTTGCAAGGAGAAAACAAAGCATTTAATGAAATCAGCGATCAAATGCGGATGTTTTTCAGTGACAGTTTTGAGAATGGAGATATAAAAAGGAACTTATTACAGAAAAAGAGTCAGGCAGACCTAAGCCATGCCAGCTGAAAATGCAGATACTTCATTAACTGAAAACTTTGGAGAAAGAAATAATCCTTTACTGCAAGCCGAGAAAATGGTGTTCACTCTGACAGCTGATAAAATAAAATCTGAATGTTGAGGCATTTTGTATTGGTTTTATTTGCATGCGTGTATGGATCTGTCTGTTTGTATTATAAGCACGTGTCGGTCTGCATGTGTACTGTCAAGGAGCACTTGACATCATAGGAGAGGTATGGGTTGAAGGTAGCAGAAGGGGATTTGGTCAATTACCAGCCTGCAGCCTCAGCATCGAGTCCAGGGGATTAGAGCAAGGACTGGGGTCCAGGAAAGAGATGTGCAGGCACACCAAGAAAAGGGGATCAGTGTGTCTGTGTGTGTGTGCATGTGTGTGTGTGTGTGTGTGTGTGTGTGTAGCACTGGTCAAACAGCAAAATCCAACAACGAGGAGGTATCTTGTCATATCACAGGGGGACACCCTCAAGGTCACTGAATTTCACAGAACAGGTGATGGGTTGGCACTACAGGGGAGTGAAACATGCACTTTTAAAGAAAACATTAGTTAATAAGAAAAGTTCACTAGACTAGCTGAAATCCTTCAACTGAATGAAGGAAAGACGTTGACAATATTAGTTGATATTGGTTTTGTCTGACATATTTTGCCGCCTGTCCTTAGCCAAGATAAGATCAATAGTATTTGTTTTGTTGTGGAAATCAGCTGTAAAACTACAACTGAACAGTGTTAGAAGCATGATGAGTTCATTAAGCAGTGTGCCACTACCTTTGTGCATTTCAGTGCATCACATGGAACTTGAAACCCATTTATTACATATCTTTCTACTGAAACCCAATGTATTATTGTATTTCTTTCTCTCTCACATAGCAATCAAGTAGGGATATGATGACAGTTGTGGCAGTAAATCAGATTTTCTGGTTGGAAAGCCTTTCAAGCCGACCGGCCTCTGACGGTCCAAAGGACTGGTGCATCCTCAGAAAACAACAATGGCTATCACCCATCCAAGTGCTCAAACTGTAGCACTGTTACCTGGCAACAGCCTTCTCTTGTCTCCTTTGGAGGCAGCAGGATAATATGAGATAAAGAAGAATCAATTGTTTTATTATATAATAATAATTAATTATTCTTCTAATTATATTAATAATAGAATGTTAATATATTAATAATAGAATTTATCTTGGAGATTTTGAAATCTATTGTAAAATGTCTTTTTTTAACTAATTTGCTTAATTTATCATTAGAGACTATATGATTATAGTTGATTATATTCTTGCTCCGGGGTCGTTCTTATTCAAAACAAAAGAATATCCTAATGCATTCAACTTAGTACCGCCTTACTGATTATGCTGCAAATCATGCTTTTTTTTGTTTTCAATTTAATGCACACTTCAGTTTTATTTACTTATTTATTAGCTATCTGTTTTTGGTTGGTGCTTTCAAGTTTTGCTGTCATATTTTGGTCTTTAAGTTTCAATTAAAAAGTTTCATTTTTTTTCAGAATCAGCAGAATCATGGGACCTTGAAATAACTCCAAAAAATTAGCAACATACGCTTGGTTCTTAACCTCCTATGGTTAAGAAAACAAGTCTGTATGTTATTAGCACACATGTCAACGTTGAACACTTGCAGGAACTATTTGAATTTTGCATGACCCACGTGATAGATTGAGATCTGAACCCGTGTTGATATGATAACTGCTGATCGATTCTACAACAAGATCATGCCACAATTTAACCAGGAGAAATAAACCAAATTGCAGGCTTCAAAGAATGGACGATTGGGTGGAATTGACAGAGGGTTTATAATATTTATTAGGTCTTGTTTATTTGTTCTTTGATTTAATTTATACTGAGATGCTGACAGCTAAAGCAAAACCAATGATTAGGCGGGAGCTAAAGATTGCTATAATTGTGCTACCCAAACTTAGGAGTTTCCAGCCGACTTATTATTATCTCAGTTTTGAAATCCAATCCAGCTGGGTACAGCAAGTGCTTGCAGTTTAGGTGTTTGTGAGGTATTTGTAGTTTGTTTTTGGTTTTTTTTGTGGAGTCACCCTAAACAAACAGAAAAAAGCAGAGCACCTGCAATATATTCCTGCCATGTGATGATGCCTATAGCATTCTCAGTTGCTGCCTTCTGGCTGTAGTATTCATGCAGCCTTTACTTAAAGTCCAGTGAGTCAGGTATATTGGCTCCTTCATCCAACTACCTCAGCAGCAGACTCGATGTGTAGATAAGGTCTGAAACCAAGGAAGTAAGGACTCCACCCTAATCACATCACTGAGATCTGCTGCTGCTTCCCATGGCAGGCGCTTTAACTGGTTTTGCTTCAAGGGTGACAGCAACTTGTTCACCCTCTTTCACTCTGAAGAACAATAATCTACCTCTGAGGCCAAATATCACAGCCCACACATAGCCCGAGGCTTTGTTTTATGCCTTTTCTCTTTTCGATGTTCTCCTGATATTTCTTTGTCTGTTGCAGTACTGCAATTCTATTGAAACCCAGATACCATAGTATATATTGATAAATAAAATAATAGTTTTAATTTTTAATTTTAGCATTAATGGCTATGGGTTTAGTTTGTGTGGATGTTCTATTTTACATTTTAGTATGTATTTAAGTTTATTACTAAGCCACTTACAGTGTGTTAGTTGTGAATACTGAGTAAGTTGTACGCATGGCCTGCCTGTTCTTTAAAAAACCACTGCTGGGGAATTGTGTTTTTTTGCTAATTACTTTTTTAATTGCAGCCTAAGCAGAGAAGCCCAAACCTCCCTCTACCCAGCCAACTCCTTCAGTTCAGCTGGAGCAACACTGAAGTATTCCCTGGACAGCTAAGGCCTAGTCCACACATAGCCGGGTTTTTCAAAAACAAATATCCGCCCCTGAAAAAACTTGCGTCCACACCGCCTCGTTTTAAAAAAAAAAACTCCATCCACATGTAACCACATAAGGGCATTATTAAGCACAGTCATTGACATGCCAGACCTGTAGGCGGCAGTAGTTCCCCATATCCTATCCAGCCAGGTTAACTTTTTGCCTTCCTGCTTACGTTTAACAAAACATGAAACATGTAAAAACAAACAAGCAAAAAGCGCTTGGACAATTGATAACGCGAGCGCAGCTCTGAGGGCGTCCATGCTGTAGTGCAAACACAGGTCGCAAACCTGACGTCAGCATTTGTGTCGCAGAAAGTGACGTTGCGGATCCTAAAACTCCGGTTATGTCTGTCCACGCGCAAACGCTGAAAACGGAGAAAACGCAGATCTTCACTTTGGCCGGAGTTTTTAAAAAGATCCGTTTTCATGCTGCAAAACTGCGTTTC
>VUQR01027616.1:6960-18039 GCA_015108515.1 Hemichromis elongatus
TAGTTTTTTTTTTAACATAAACCTAAAAATCTAAATAAATACAAATAATAAAAACAAATAACACCCATTAAATAAAAACGAGTGCTGCCATCAAGGACGGTGAATAAAGTCAAATCTTATAAGCCATAGCAACAAAAACATATCACATTTATCCTACGTAATGTTTTCCTAAAGGGCCTGTTCAAAAATCTCAGCTAAGCGGTGAAATATCACTCAGCATTACAGTGAATAACAGGCCTCTCTCATCATTGCTTCCTCTATTCTTTTGCTGGTGCTTTTCCATTTTAATGCTTCTTTCCACTCTGATCTGTTTATGTCACAGTTCTTCAGCCTCCTTCTTCTCCTCATCACTTAAACTTCTTTCAGCTCAGTGGTTTTAGCAAAAATGTAGGATGACTTCAGTTCTGCTTTTGGGTAGGATTTAGTAGCACTTGAGAAATACTTTTCCAGGATCATATTTATATTATTTGAGTCATACTCGGACAAACATATGGTGCAGTCACTAGTGATAAACCTTCACCTACAATCTATTCCAGGTCAAAGCCTTGCATGTTACTTGTGACTAAACAAAATGAAAAAGCTAAAATCTGCATTGCGCTCTACCTCATGTCTGTCCCTCTCTCTGACGTGGGTTTGTTGCAAATATCCATATCTCCTTTGCACACTGGCAGTCTCGCATGTAAGCCAAGAACATGTCCTGTTCTGTCACTGTGTTGGTGTGCCAGTGGAAGCTGCTGTTCTCTGTCAAGTTGAAGAAAAATGTTTTATGGACTTCCAGGCTCTGCTGTGTGATGCTCTTCCAGATTGCTCTTTCCTTCCACACAGACTGAGTGAAAGCGGGGTCGTTGTTGCAAACTTGTTTGCCTCTGGAAGAAAATAAGTATGACTGACATCTTCATGTAGAGCAGCACTGACTGCAGAAGCCCCTTAACATCAAACCACAGCTCATTTGTGCACCCTGAATGATTAGAGGGAGACAAAGAATAAGGGTGTTTAACAGAAAAGGATTTGTGCGACTGGATGTTAATATGGAAGCAAAGATTACTGCAATAGATTTTTAAAGGTTGGATCCCAGTGTAAACTCTCTGTTCCTGTCATTTGATAGGTTAGTGGAGCTGGTTGGAAATTTAGCAGTTCTGGGTGGCTGTTTTGGGCTTTTCTGTGTGAAGTTTACACACAGCCACGCGCCTGCTTTCTCTGGGTGCTGACTTACTCCCACAGTCCAAATACATGCATTTTTGGTTAATTGATGATTATCCATTTGCTGTGAGTGTGGATGTGAATATAAGTGGTTGTGGACTGGCAATTTGTATTCTGCTTCTCTCCTGTGTCTGCTCCAACTCTCTTGGATAAAGCTTAGGTAAATAGCTGGTACACATGTAGTTGGATCTGACATATGTAGGTCTCCATCTAGTGGGAAGAGCCTGTACACGGATACAGGTAATGGCAATTCTTAATTCTACTTCCTTGAAAAATAAAAAAACAGCGTAATGTTCTGCGGTGTGTCAGGTACAATCGTGTACTGGATTTTTAATGTCAAAAATTGAGGTGTGAATGAACTCCATCTTCTAATTTTTTTCACAGTGATCATCGAGATTAGTATGTTAAGGATGTATAAAGCTAAAAAAAAGACTGTTTTAAGCTATAGTATGAGACACTGCCTATTGTGTTATATTGCCCTCAAGTGGAAACTCAAGTAATTGCAGAATGCTGTTAATATGTGACGGCATCGTTCCTGCAATCATCTTATTTACATCCTGTTTCATCCTGTAGCGTGAGATGGCTCCTGCTGCCCATTCACCTTGTAAAGGTAGTCCAGCTCCTCCAGGATGACCTTCGAATATGCTGTTGCAAGAAGGTTTACAGCGTCTCGCAGAACTGACAGCAGCAGGACCCGAACCTGCTCCCTTGTATGAGGAGGAAGAGGAGGATGACTGCCAAAGCCCTACAAAATGACCTCCAGCAAGCTTTAACTGACTTATACTGTGATGACTCAGTGTTTCCTTAATTATTATGTTTAAGGTTTGTATTTATTTGTGCATATCCATTATGGTCTTTGAATCAGTAAATTCAAAATCAGAATACTTTATTAATGTCTACGGAAATTATGTGGTTACAGTTGCTCCAAGGCAATAAGAACAGTAACAGACTGAACTAGATTAAATAATATAATATATTACAAAGTTACAAAATATAAGTAATATCCATAAAATATACAAATAGAAAATGTATAAATATCCAGAATATTACAGAGATATGATTGACATTTTACTCTAATTTAAATTATTGCCTCATTTAACACTGCCAAAAAAACTTTCAATTAATTTTTCTACAAGTAAACAAAACCAAAAATTATCATACATAATAAAAAAAAGAAATTAAGGTATCAGAGAACTAGGAATCATCTTAGACTGACATCTAAGATTTGAAAGTCTTGAATAATGTGTGTAAGTCTTGCAATAAACTAAAACTACCAATCACATGACTGTAAGGTCAGGTAAGAAAACTATAACAAAAATGAGCAAATACAGTGTTTTGGGGTTTTTTTTCATTTTTTTTAGGAAAACAAAGTATGTTTAGCTTTAAAATCCAACCCAAAGATGATTTTATAATGCACACAATGCCATGCTCCCTCAGTACTCAGTGATATTTTAGTGTGCAGACATCAGCACTGCAGGACAGACAGCACACAGGCCTCAATAAACAGTAAATGTCCCACAGCAATGCACAAAACCTTGTCTTGCTGTCGTTAAAGGAGCAAAGGTTGCGATATAAAAATGCAAATCAGTTTCAGTGTTGTCAATACAAGCAATAAACTATGGCTGAAATAAAAACAAAGGTTCCTTCACACTTGAGCTTCGTTTTTTATATCTGTTTCATATTTTTATAGATGGCTCCCTTTCTCACTTCAGGACAGGTGTTGTAAATTAGCTGCAAAGCATGTGGTGCTTGTGCATAACTGTGTGTTGCAATGCAGTGTTATTAAATCAATCCCCTGAGAATTAAGTGACTAAAAAGACGTAAAGCTCCACTATTTGAGTCAGTTGGCTTATATCCTGCAGACATTATATAATCTGAAATAAGACTGCACTGCTCTTGTGTGGATTTATGTATGTATGTGTCCCCCCTCCCTCCTTCACTGCCCTCTCCGTGCCACACTACTCTAGGGATTAAGAGTCGGATTATTATATCGGATCTTCATCTTGTATCAACTGAGCTGACCCCGTACGATCAGTCCAACTGTGTTATGGCCTCCTGTTACAGTGTGGACACTTGAAGTTATTATAACTGAGGTTCATAAATAAAAAAAAATGTTTGTTGGCTCGCCGCAGGCAAATACATATGCAAACAAAAACAGTGGTGGTACCATAAATTAAGCATGACGACTGCATGAACACCTTTGGACTTTATTATATTTGAGTAATACAATCATTTAGAGAGACATTTCCTTACATTAGCTGAGAGGCATACAGTGAAATACAATGCTACTAACACCAGAGACAATGTTGATTTTGTTTTTCAACTGGTGACTTTTACAACTAAAATCTCTCTGGTTCAGTATTTCTAGCATCATAAATTAAAAAATTAATTAAAAAAAACCCCTATGAAAATACAAACACTCGTGTTGCTTTTGTCAATTTAAAGTCCTAGATAGCAAATATTCACTGAAACAATGTTAAATCAATATCTGACAATTCCATTGAATCAACATTGAAATCTGATATTGATTTTACGCCACTTTTGCATCCTCTGTTACTATTGAAAAAAATGTCAGTATTTGATATTGAATCAATGTTGAACCCCGACGTTGATTTAACGTCAAATATTCAAACACTTTTACCACTGAAACAATGTTAGAGTCTGATATTGAATCAGTGTCGAACTCTGATGTTGGATTTCCACCACTTTAGCACTCTTGGTTACTATTGAAACAACAATAAAATCATGATTTACTTACCGCCTTACTAATCCCCTCACTGCCAGTAACTCACTCTGCTTCTCTATAAGTACAGACGAAACGACACCGTACGATCACTGGCGGCTGCTTTGACGTCAGCGCGTATTCAGAGCGTAGCAGCGTGGTCTCGTCTGTCCTTCATATCCGTCCACATCCTTCTAGGCTCGCCTCCCAAACGCAGCAACGATGGCTCTGCTCAAGTCCAGCAAGATGATCTACTGCCTGGGGAACATCTCCCCGTCATTGGGAGTCCTGTCCACCCGCAGCAGGTAAACGGTAGTAACGTGAACCTTCCGTTCGTTAAGCACCACCTACGTGTTTGCATGAACTGATGGCATCTTGTCACGTTTTGCAGCTAGCTCAACGAAAAAAAAAGCAGCGTTATTTGAAGGTTGACGTTACCTTGAGTTTTATGGTGGGGCTTTGTTGCTGTGCGGTTAGAGTAGCCTCATTAGCCGGTCAGCTAACCTCAGATTGAGGTCAAAGAGTTTTTACACGGCCTGCTGTTGTCCGGGGTTTAGCATCTGCTCCCAGGTAGCAGCTAACATGTAGGGTTAGCAATGTCCTCTGGTGACTTGATGGCCTGAAAGGTCAAATTGTTGAAGACAAACTATTTCTTTGCTTACCTCTAACCTGACCTCAAAAACTGCTACTTTGAGTTACCACAACTTTGAGTCGCTGTTAATGAGGTTAACGGTACTGACGAAAGTCACGCTGGTGTGTTAGCACACCAGCATGGTGGAGACTGGAACCCGGCCGGGTTTTGGTACGTTTGTTGTGTTTACGACATTAAACAGTTAACTTTATTATTAATAACCCGTTTTTGCTTTTTGCTCCTACATTTTTTTTGAGTGACTTAAACCATCGCGATAATTTCAATTGCACAGTTTGAGCTAAGCGACTTGTCGTAGTTTGTAAAGTCGTGCGAGCTGATTGGCTGTCACTTCCCACCTTTGAGCGCTGATTGGCCAATTTCCAGGTGGAAATTGAGACACTGGTGTGTCCTTTTACAGTGTGCTTGGAGGACAAACGCTTTTAAATCCTCAGTTACTCCTTTATTAAAATATTTAACGTCAAGCTTTCGTAAATACCGAGATTTGTGAACGTGGGGAAACTGTATTTAGCTTATCCCTTCACTGCAGTGACTCTGGGTTTCATTTTACTAGCTTCTGCTAGCTTCTTCTCATGTTCAAGAACGCAGCCGTCCGTTATTGTGTAATTTTAGACAGTAATATCAGAAGCTGATAGGGGTGAACAACAATATTGCCCTTTACCGTGCCACAAAGGCCTTTGGTCTGCTGATCGCTGATAACTTCTCGGTAAATATTTAAGTAATCGCTGAAGTTTGTCTGTTCAAAGGTTCTGCTTGCATGCACACTGCAGGCTTGATGAGACCAATGAAGACAACTAACCCTTTAGTTACTGCGTTCCTTCTGTTGATGTCAACAGTAGTATATTACACACAGTAAAATACTTGCAACCACTATTGTTTGTATAGATGATGCTATTTTGAAAAACGTTTGTGTGCTAAATGCTGGGGACATATTTGAATGTCACTTTGGAGACACTTGCCCTTTGCAAAGTGTTCTGTCCTAAATTTAGACTCAAAGTTTAGAAAGTAAAAGAAACCTGATACAATAACATGTCTGTGAGGGCAAGAGTGCTGCAAAGTAACAACAACCTTGAATAAAAAAAAATGTGATAGTGGGTAAAATCTTCCCATTAATTCTGTATTTAAAGAGTACTGATGATAATAAATTTGACCGTTTCTTACCTTAATCAGCAACTCAAATAAATTAATGTTTTAATTAGCATCAAGTATTTTGAAACGGAGCAATAGATCAATAAGCTTATAAAGAAAATTAAAGTTAACAATGATTAGAAATGATGCTGGAAGAGCAAATAAAGGAAAGAATGTGAAAGAAGTTATATAATACTCTGAGTGTTTGTGTTGAGAACTGAGTAATTATGGCATTTTTGACCCTGATTAACTGTCACACTTGTTCTTGGACTCTGGACTTCTTGAATGAATTATGTTTCATGATGCTTATGCCAGCTAAGCATGTGTCATTCATGTGTCTCTAAATCAATGTGGTATCCTCGGGTCACATGAGGTGTTAAGCTGGCATTAGGCTCAGCAGCATGTTTCTTTTATTTTGTGTTTTAAAGGGACCATCTACAATATTCACAAATGTTGCCATTCAATGCATTGTACCACTTTTAGCTTAAAGCTAATTTGCATCTGCAGTTCATTGGCAGACTACATGCATTACAATCGACGATTCAGTGTTGCCTTAAAAGCAGTTTGCCCCTCTGTAAAGGTTTATTAGTGTTTATGACCACAATCTGTACTATACTCATCTGCTCTGGTGCAGCTCCTGGTGGGGTGGAGTGCAGATGGGTCCCCCTGATCCCATCCTGGGGGTGACTGAAGCCTTCAAGAAGGACACAAACCCCAAGAAGATGAACCTGGGAGTGGGAGCCTACAGGGATGATCAGGGAAAGCCTTTTGTCCTCAGCTGTGTTCGCAAGGTAGCTCTACCTCCTGATTAAAATTATTATATATATATTAAAGCAGTTAAAGGTTGTTTCTGGGCAGGATGTTTCTAAATGGTGTATTCTTGCTTTGTCATCCTGAGCCCTGATTCAGTATAACAGAGTGTAACCCTCATTAACAATTAGAACACATTCATTGTCATCATGATTGCATTTATGCAGATGCCAACTAAATCACAACTCTTGTATATAAAGAAGGGACTGGCAGCTGATGAAAAGGAAGCTCTGCTTTTATACCTCTTGTTTTCTTCGCTTGCTTCTAGGCGGAGGCTATCATTGCAGCCAAACAGCTGGATAAGGAATACCTTCCCATTGGTGGTTTGGCAGACTTCAGTAAAGCCTGTGCTCAGCTGGCTCTTGGTTCTGAAAATGAGGTTTTGAAAAGTAGCAGAGTAAGTTAAACTTAAAGTTTAGATGATGATGTACCATTTTAAATCCAAATCAGTACAGCAGTTCTCTTCTCCTGACAGAGCGTCACCGTCCAGACCATTTCAGGAACTGGATCTCTGCGTATTGGAGCCAACTTCTTGGTGAGGTCCTCTTGTATTAATCAACTGGCATTAAAACACTGTTTTTCAAGATGACGTTTTTTATGCTATAGCTGTCTCATCAGCTTTTCCTGTGTCACAGGCTCGATTCCACCCTGGGCCACATGATGTGTACCTGCCCAAACCCTCCTGGGGGAACCACACACCCATCTTCAGAGATGCTGGCATGCAGCTCAAAGCTTACCGCTACTATGACCCTTCCACCTGTGGCTTTGACTTCAAAGGAGCTTTGGATGACATCTCTGTAAGAAATGCGTCAAAAGAAAATGAAACATGTTAAAACAATTTTTTCCCAACAATTTGATGATTTTAGGCCTTTCAGGTTGTCTGAATGATGCCTATGATTTTGAAGAAAAAATTCTAGAATAGTAATTATAATTAAGAAATTTTCCTTTTATTGGGGGGAGAGAGACGCAGAAAATGGGGACTCTGTTTTTTCACTTTTGTGGTGTGTAGTGCAAACGGTGTATTTATATTAAGGGCCATCCAAGAGGACTTTGGTCTTGTCCCACTTTCTGTTTACACACAGATATCAGGGATGTTACACTGGGCACAGTGTGAATTTTTGTTGCATCAGCGTATGAGGCTCTTATAAAAAGTTGCTGAAATGTAACATGTAATTCTCATCCCCTTAACGCAGGGTTTCCCAACCACTGTGCCGTGGCACATGCTGTGGGAAATGAACAGGTGGAAGATTATCTGGTTCCACCTGAGTAGTACTCCAAGCAATTGGCATGAGGCAGAACAATTACATTCTCTTCCACTAGAGGGCAGCTATCTGTTCTAATTAAATGGGTTGTCAACTGCCAGTAAAACATAATTCGAATAATTCAATTCAATTTTATTTATATAGCGCCAGATCACAACAACAGTCGCCTCAAGGCGCTTTGTATTGTACAATAGTACATACAGAGAAAACCCAACAATCATATGACCCCCTATGAGCAAGCACTTTGGCGACGATGGGAAGGAAAAACTCCCTTTTAACAGGAAGAAACCTCCGGAAGAAGAAATCACAACAGTCATGCTGCCAGTAGCAATGGATAAGTATTTGAAAGGGAAAAGTAGTCAATCTGACCTGTTGAAAATTTTATCCCAGATGAAGCTCCTAGCATGAGTAGTAATCAGAAGAAAGCAAAAGGGTATACTGGGGACAAATCAAGCCAATTTCGCTGTACCTGGTCCACAGGGGGAAAATCATCAATATGCTTTATGTAACATTTTTGTTTGGTGGTGTGCTGTGTGACTTTTCTAATGTGAAATATGTGCTCCAAAAGGTTGAAACACTGCCTTATATTATGGCGAGGAAGCCCCACTTCATGTTAATCATATCTAGTGCATGAGCAGTGGAGAATTTTTGACAGTGAGAACACTGTCAGGTCTGTAGTGTGTAGGTTTTGTAGGCTGACTAACTGAAATCCTTGTTTGTTGCAGAAAATCCCAGAGCAGAGCATCATCCTGCTGCATGCATGTGCTCACAACCCCACTGGTGTGGATCCAAGGCCCGAGCAGTGGAAGGAGATTGCTGACATTGTGAAGGTCAGAGGTTATCAGGGATTCTGAAAATGCTTTTGTTGAAACAGCTGCTTTGCTTTTATCGCAGGTCTGACAGTTCAGAAACCAAAATTTATGAGCTCTGCATAATTAACTGCTGTCTGTGTCTTTGTTCACCCACAACCACTCTTATAGAAAAGGAACCTGCTTGTGTTCTTCGACATGGCCTACCAGGGCTTTGCAAGTGGAGACATTGATCGCGACGCCTGGGCTGTCCGCCACTTCATCGAAAAGGGTCACAACATCGTGCTCTCGCAGTCCTTTGCCAAGAACATGGGACTCTATGGTCAGTCAGATTCAGTCAGGCTCTTCTTAAATAAAACATGATGGCTGTTTTCTAATCTTATATGAAACATTTGATCAGATCTATCTTGATCCCTTATCATGACCCACCGAGAAAACACTGATACTAAAATATGATCTATAGGTGCATTACTGCCACCTTCTCACAGTAGCTCCCCACTAAAAACCTACCCAGAGTCTGATGAAATATGACTAACATAAGAATCACAAAGCTTATGGCCATACCACCTTGAGCACGTCTGATCTCGGAAGCAAAGTATGGTTGGGCTTGGTTAGTAATTGGATGGGAGACCATCTGGGAATACCAGGTGCTGTTTAGCCCTGCGACAGACTGGCGACCTGTCCAGGGTGTACCCTGCCTCTCGCCCTATGACAGCTGGGATAGGCTCCAGCACCCCCCCGTGAACCTGAAAAGGATAAGCGGAAGCAGATGGATGGACAAGAATCACAAGCTATTCAGTTACTTGGACAGCTTTTTATTTATTTTTAGTTATAAAATTGCTCTCCTTGCTGGTCTTAACCTGTTAATCTTTATTAAAACTGGGTTTTCAGTGAACAGGGTGGTTTATCATGAACAAAAAGCTTATATTAAACCCTGATTTTTATTTGTATTTGAAATATTAAAGCATTATCTTGAAGTGAAATTTTTACTAAAGAGAATTTTACCTGTTCATAAAAATGAGATGTCTGTCAGTTTTGCCTGATGACTCTATAACCTGTTGAATCTCAAACTGTTTTGTTCTTTGTTGTGACTTTAACAACAACTACGCCCACATTTAAATTGTTTTGCATTTTAGGCCTCAGCACAATAAAGCCCTGCTCATAACTAAACTTTAGATCAAATCCATCAGTATCAAGTTTTGACTTGGTGTGCATGTTGACAGGTGAACGTGTCGGAGGCTTCACCGTCGTGTGCAAAGATGCAGAGGAGGCAAAGAGGGTGGAGTCTCAACTCAAGATTCTCATCAGGCCCATCTACTCCAACCCACCAGTGAACGGTGCCAGAATTGCAGCAACTATTCTGAACACGCCAGAGCTGCGCTCACTGTGGTACGACCTTTTAGATATGGACATATCCACTGACGACCCCCAGTAGGGTTTAAATACTGGGGACTCTCCTCCTTTAAGCTTCATGAAGAGGTTTCACTTCTCATCCAAGAGGCTTCTTCAGTTTTAAAACCAAATGAAGCCCAGTTGCTTTCTATTCAAGCTCCTTAGATTATTACAACACTGCTCTCTCCTATGCTGCCTTCCTTTGGACACAGAAATCAGAGCTGAGAGTGACAAGACTCCCATAGTTGAGCATGTTCCAAGGGTAAAGTCAAGTTTCAGAAACACCACTCCAACACGTCATAGATGGAGCCTGGTCAGTGCTCTGTGTACAGCTTATTTAGTGAGCCATAAATGCAGAACAGCGGTGGTATTGAATACAAGCTTTACTGTTTACGTACGCTGCTGCCAACTGGGGAAGTTAAACTCTGATACATAAAACTAATGTAGTCTGGATTCTTTAAGAACGCTAAAAATCTTCAGTGTGCCCCCAAAAGGTTGATGCTCACCTATGCATTTCTTTGTTTTTTGTTTCCAGGCTGGAGGAGGTCCATGGTATGGCTAACCGCATCATCAAGATGAGAGAGCAGCTGGTGGATGGTTTGAAAAAGAATGGCTCCTCCCACAACTGGCAGCACGTCATCGACCAGATCGGGATGTTTTGCTTCACAGGACTCAAGCCAGAACAGGTACTAAGACACTGAGATGCTCAATGGCAGAGCAGGCAGAGAAATGGGTTCCTACTCAGAATAAATTTTTATATTTAAACAACGTGTAATAAATGTCATACAGCAATAAAACCTCATGGATCAGAGGAGAGTTTACGTCTTAGTAAAGAGACTTGCCTTTTGGCAGGCCCGCTCTTACAGTCATATCTGTCATGTAAAGCTGTTTTCTGTACCGATGGAGATTTCACCACCAGGGGGTAATATTTTACTAGCTGGTTTACTGCTGTGCAACTTTTTAGTGGTTCCATACTTTAGTGGAGATTCTTATTGTGTAGGTTGCATTAGGAATGTGGTCATGCTGACCTGCTGTCTCATTTAAAAACATGCATTTCTTCAGTCTGATTTGTTTGCAATATAATGAGTCTTGATCCCGCAGATGAAT
>VUQR01027619.1:7354-19373 GCA_015108515.1 Hemichromis elongatus
CTAGGGTTTTGCCGTCTGTCCAGCCAGTAGCTCAGCCCTCCACTCTTCAACCAGTTTCTCCTCCCCCACAATCATCTCCGCTCCCCGTAGCTAAGTCTTCTGTGTCGCTGCGAGCTAATTCTCCTGTGTTGCCGCGAGGTAATTCTCCTGTGTTGCCACGAGCTAGGTCTCCTGTGTTGCCGCGAGCTAAGTCTCCTGTGTTGCGCGAGCTAAGTCACCAGTGTTGTCTCCAGTGTCCCCGCTACCTGTAGCTCAGTCTCCTGTGTCCTCGCTACCTGTAGCTCAGTTAGCTGCCCTGCAGTCTCCAGTTCAGTTAGCTGCTCCGCAGTCTCCAGTTCAGTCAGCAGCCCAGCTGCCCCCGGCTCAGGCAGCAGCCCAGCTGCCCCCAGGTCAGTCATCAGCATGGCCTGCACCTCTGTCAGTAGTTAAACCTGGACTACCTAAGTTTAAGCTACCTCCAAGGAACTGCTCCGTTCCTGAGCTGCCTGGGCTAAGTCTGTGTTCTGCGCAACCCCAGTCTAGTTTGTGCCCACCAAAGGCCCCTGTGCCTACTGGTTCTGCTTTGTGTTTGCTCGAGGACTCCGTGCCTGTTGTCTTCAAGTCTGTCTCCGCTGGAGGGTCCGAGGGGCCCGTTCAGCCGTCTCCTGTGTCCGCTGGGGGTTCTGGAGAGCCCGGCCAGCATTTTCTCGTCTCCGCTGGAGGGTCCAAGGGGCCTGTTCAGCCTTCTGGGTTTGCTGGGGGTTGCGACGAGCCCGGCCAGCATCAAGCCTCGTCTGCTGGGGTTCCTGGAGGAACCAGCCAGCACACCCTCACATCTGCTGACGGCTCGGAGAAGTCCGCCCGGTCGCCACCTGCAGCCTCCTCACCGTCGCCTGCAGTGTCGCCTCCTGCGGCCTCCACATGGCCGCCTGCAGCGCCACCACCTGTGGCTTCCACGCCGCCGCCTGCAGCGCCACCACCTGCGGCTTCTATGCCGCCGCCTGCAGTGCCACCAGCTGCAGCCTCTGTATCATCTTCGCCTGCTGCAGCCTCTACATCACCCACGTCTGCTGCAGCCTCTGCATCACCCACGTCTGCTGCAGTTTCTGCATCTGCCGCTGCCTCGCCTCGTCCTGCCACATTTGGTCCAGCTTCGCCTTCGCCTGGCCCTGCCTCGTTTGGTCCAGCTTCGCCTTCGCCTGGCCCTGCCTCGTCTAGTCCAGCTTTGCCTTTGCCTGGCCCTACCTCGTCTGGTCCAGCTTCGCCTTCGCCTGGTCCTGTCTCGTCTGGTCCTGCCTCGTCTGGTCCTGCGACTGCCATGTCGCTGCCCGGTAGTCGTGCACTAAAGCTTCGCCGACCACCTTCCAGGCCACTGGCTGGACGTCATCGCCGTCGTGGCCGGCCTCCAGACCTGCTTCACTGCCGCCACTGCCTTCCGTGTGGCCAGCCTCCGGACCTGCTTCGTCGCCGCCACTGCCTTCCGCATGGTCGGCCTCCTGACTGTTTCTTTCTGCGTCACCGCCGCTGCTGTCCGCACAGCTGGCCCCCTGAACTGTTGTCGCCCTTGTGTTAGCGACCTCCGGGTCGACCTCTCGAACGTTTTCATGGACTCTAGTTGAGATGTGGTGTTGTTTTCGGTCTGTTTTCTTGTGTTTTGGACCTGTTCTTGTTTTGCTCCTTGTCTTTTGTTTTGTTT
Source organism: Hemichromis elongatus (assembly GCA_015108515.1). Lineage (NCBI taxonomy): Eukaryota > Metazoa > Chordata > Actinopteri > Cichliformes > Cichlidae > Hemichromis > Hemichromis elongatus. Next base: position 9,030 of record VUQR01027619.1, read on the forward strand.
CTGGCCCTCCTTCCTGGCCCCCCTCTGCCCGCCCTGGTCTGGTTTGCACTTTTGTTTTGTTAGGCTGTCAGAAGTCAGCCCTTAGGGGGGGGGGTATTGTCATGGTCCTGGGTCATTTTGACCCAGCATTTTGTGTTTTCATGTTTTTGAGTTTACATTATAGTTTGTATTCCTTGTCTTTGATATTATGATGTATTTTGGTTCTCTTGGTTTTGATTTCAGCCCTTTGTATTCAGCGTTCTATTGTTCTTTAGCATTCTCGTGTTCTAGTCCTTAGGTTATGGTTCTTTGTTTAGTGTTCTGTATTTTTGCCTGCGTGCTTCCTTTGTCCTGTCAGCTGTACTCCCCAGTGTAGTCCGCGTTGGTTATGTTTCCTGTTTTATTGTGATAGTCTGTGCCTTAGGTCTGTGTGTCTAGCTGTGCTCCCTCTCTCATCAGCCCCTATTCCTCCCAGCTGTGTCTCCCTCCTGTGTTCCATTCTCTGATTACTTCCCCGTGTATTTAAGCCCTGTGTTCTCCTGTGCTCCCTGTGGCGTGATACTATCATATTAGTGCCTGTGTGTTTCAGTTACGTCTCTCGGTTTTGCTTTAGCTTGAGTTATGTTCTCACGATTTTGCTTTTGCTTATGTTGTATTGTGTTCGTGACAGCAATCAAGCTGAGAGCTTCATGTTACTTCCGCCTCTGAGTCCTGTCCGTCGATCCACACCTCCGCCCGCCTGTTTACACACAGCCCGCCATGACAGCTACACTGAGATAAAACCTTTTGTAAACGAAGGCAAAAGAAGTCCGCAGTCCAAACTTGAAGTTGTGTTTTATGGTTTATTTTATCCAGTTTGGCAAGCAATAATAATAACAAAATAAACAACAAAAAATAATGAAACAAATATTAACCTACAAATAAAACTTGTGAATAACTCAAAAAAATCTAAGTAAACCCACAACCAACTTTAACAAATTTCAAAATAATAAAAATAAAGAACAAATAGCTCCAACAACCTGTATTGAAAAAAAACCCAAACAATTCACACACACCACCGTAAATGATAACTTCACTGCAAAAGAAGAATCGTGCAATTTGTATGGTCTGACGACTGCCTCCACACACCTTTGGAGCCCAAAGCAACTTCACTAAAAAACAAAATATGATAAGTTTGTTTAGTAATAAGAGTTTCCTGTTGAAAATGTGGGTCAAGGTCCACAAGCAGACAAGGGCCAAAACTATAAACATGCCAGAGGGGAGCAGCTTTCTGTACATCAGAAAGCCAAAAGTTGACCAACAGGTCAACAGTAGCAAGATAGGAGAGGTAAATAAAACATTTCATTTATTCAGCTAGCCAAACTGGCAACAAATGACCAACCGGTCAGAATGAGACTTTTAGTCATGCCCCCCTTTATCTTGCATTCTCAGTTTCTGGGGGGTCACTGGTACAAGCTCTCCTGGTGCTTGTATTGATTTTACTTCAGCTGTTTTGGGTCCAAATTGTATAACAGAGGGTCTGTTGTCTTGAACACTTGATGATCCTGAGGGTCAACTGCAGGACTGCAAGGATGCATCTTAAAAGTCGGGCTACTCTTTACAGGTTGAGCTGAGCTGTCACAGACTTGAACTGGGTGGCTTCTTCTAAATGGCTTAATGTGGTCAATGCTGTATGGAGTGTTTATAGTAATTCCCTCAGCGGTTTTTAGTCTAACACATTTGCCATAGATGTCTTGAATTGTTTCCTTCTTCCTCATCTTTAGAAGAAGAATTTCATCTCCCACATTGCGCACAACTCTTTTTTTACTATTTCAGGACTCGTTTGGCATATGCACCCTTTTGCAATGTTTACTTGTGCAGTTTTTTTAACTGCACTTTGCACTTCACTTTTAGACTGTAGATAGTCACTGTACCTTGTTTCCTCTGGCAGATTCATGTTGGAAATCTAAAATTTAATAGGAATAAGCAATTAAAAGCAGAAAGATGAAATTTTGATTGATTCTGAAACCATTTAAGAAAAACACAATTTCATTTGTTTATGTTCTTAGTTCTGACATAGAAAGAAACTGTTAGGTCTGCCGCTCGCAGACCTTGCTAGTACTGAGACTTCTCACCATGAACAGAAGGAAACAAACAGCTTAAATGGGTTTTTACTTGCGCAAGGGAAGTTGGGAAGCAGGGTCCAGGAGCAGAGAGCTCCCGGCCCCCTCCCAGCCAACTCCAACGGCGGCCTTCTCCTGCAGCCTTTTATTACGATTACATGAATACACATAGGATCATTGAATCATTGAATACACACAGGTTTGTCGGTGTGTGTGGGTGACTCCCTGGTGATAACACAGGATCATTCTCTGGTTATTCCAGAGAATCTGGTTATTCCAGAGCTCATGCATATGGCCCATCCCTTGATGGTCTATCATACACAGATCAGCAGGGACCCCAAAGTCACACCCTCTTACAGACAAAGAAGATCAGAACCTGTAGCTGGAATGTCCCTGTAATCAACATTCTAGTCTCCCAACCCCTAGGTGAGGAAAGGGGTAGCATAATAATGCTTTAAGCATAATAATGACAACATTCTAGCATTCCACTCCAACAGAAACACTCACCGACACATCAACAGAAACTTCTGATGGAAATACTGCTTCTCTTCCACACATTAAAAAAAAGGTGTGTGTTTTGTTGTGTCATGTACTTTCGACCTCAGAGAAAACAGCGTGGGATCTAGACACACATGCCAGTTATTCTCATTAACCAATCTTCAGAGCTCTCTAAATGCAGGAATAGACATATGAAAACACAGTAAAGAAATTTTAATTTGAATCAATGAAATGACTAAACTATTAAGCTTGAATAATATAAATAATACTATTTAAAACTGTCAGATACAAATATTAGGCATACCTTTTTATGTTGTCGTTGGTTTTTTCATTAAGGCCACTTGTCTGTGGGTGGGACGCTGCTGTGACACTTCTTTCAATTTTCAATACCTTTCCAAACTCTTTCCTTTGGTTTGACAAAATCCTTTTCGGGCCAGCCATGTCTATATATAATTGAGCATAAGTGCTTGGCTGCACATTTACTTTTTAATGGAAAAACCTCGACCCATTTGGAAAATTAGTTGGTTGTAGTGTGTACTGGAAGCCAGTCAAAGCTTTTGGAAAAGGTCCAGTAAGATCGATACCAATTAGTTCCCATACATCAGACAACTATCAAGGACAAAAAGAACAATTTTTACAATGTGTACATCAACATTTCTATTAATAAGCTAATAATGCCACTTTTCCACTAGTACCTACTCTACCCTCTACCACTCTACCTGCTTTTTTGGTTTTCCACTTGGTCGTACCCATTTGTAGTGGAAAGTACAATAGTAGAAAAAGAGCAGAATATTGAACTTTATACATTGCAGTGGTTACAAATTTTTGACCCTGGTCACATTCCAGAATTCTTTAAGGTGAAATATTTATGGAGCTACAGTACTTGATATGTGTGTCTTTAAACGTCTGCCAGGTCTACAAGTTATTGGTGTAATATTATTACTTAAACATATTTATTTATATTTTTCTAGTGTACAGTTTGTCTTTTGACTGCTAATTTTGCTTAAAATTTTGCTTTGCTTTTAATTTGCTTTAAATAACCACAGCCTTGATACTTTTAAATTAGTGGCGAAATCCTGGACGGGGGCATGGCAGACTCAATGATATTTGCATGAACATGCTTTTCAGCATACTTTATTCAACAGTCGGTTGCTGCTACAAATATACTCCGTTGGCTGCAGCTTTCCAGCTCACAGCCCAACTCACATCACAAACAACAACAACCCCACAGTTCAGATTTTAAAGCCGGTCAGGCATGATTGCAGATGCCCTGAAGGTGCGTCCATCGCTTCCGCAGCGGCATCGCAGACCACGCCCTGCCGCATGCACGTGTACACATCATCATGTGTATTGATCATGTGAATTGTATCATATGTGCGTGCGTCTGAAAATTTAAAAAAAGTAAATGATAACGTGTTGAAATAGAATCACTTGTTGATTGAACTTCTCACACCTAGAAAAGAATGTAGCTTTAAATTCACTTTTGTTCTGACGGAGAGTCAGTCCCAACACCATGCCGATGATAACAACAAAAAATTTAACAGCAACGATGACGATTAATATGACGTAGTCTTTCATCGGCCGTTTCCTAGGTGGACGAGACTCCTCAATCTCCATTATAAATGCGTAAAAAGTCGTAAAAATTTAGACTTATGTTCACGTAGTGTGCCCAACAAAACCTTTACGCTCACTATTGCGCGAGCTCGGAAGTCTATTCATGGAGACGCGGAATGACCGCGCACACAAACTATCCAGGCTCTCTCCAATCAGAAGTCTTGTACAGCCATAAATAGGTAAATGCTCAAAGGGTTGAACCTCAGCAAGTGCTCATGCATTTAAACATCTGCTGAACTTAAGGTACAAAATCAACCCACATATGAGATGAAAAAAAAGTTACGTCTGTGAAGGTTCTCAGTCATCCAGGTCATCGTAGTCTAAGGAGCTGTAAGGAAAAGGCGTCTGGACTTCTTTAGGTTAGGTGCAACCTGTTATGACAACCTAAAGAAGTCCAGACGCCTTTTCCTTACAAAAAAAAGTTACGTTTCACATGTGATGAAACAAGAGTGAATCGTTTCAGAGTTTTATCTCTATTACATTTTGCAACCTGTTATGACAAATCAACATACATACACTCACAGGACATTTTTTAATCATTAAGCACACCTCGCTTGTGCTAGGTTGGACTCATTTTGGCGTACTTTCAAGAAGATGCTGAAAAGATTCCTCTGAGATTTTGGTTCCTATCAACAAGACAGCATCAAACAGATGCTGCAGATTTGTCGGCTGCACAGCCATGATTTCAGTGTGTCATCTCACCACATCCCACAGGTGCTCTTTTGGACTGAGCTCTGGTGGCTGTGGAGACCATCTGAATACAGCGAACTCACTGTTATATTCAAGAAGGCAGTTTGACATTATTTAAACTGCCCATGTCTTTAGAACTGTGTTTGCAAAGGGATGGGCATTGTTAGCAGCAACACTTATGCATTTGTCATGCTTGCATATAAAATCAAAACACAAATTTTAATATCAGAAAAAAATAAGAAAATAATTCTTCAAGGTTGGCACTTTACAAGATTGTCTTGCACAACACTGACCCACTCTTCTTTGCAGAATTTATTAAATTCAGCCATATTGAAGGGGTTTCCTGTAACAGGGACCTGTGTAAGGTTGCTGTTGTGCTTGTTGCATTTTACCACTGTGTTGAACTTCAAGGTGCCAACTGATGGCCAAACATTCTCCTTGTGGATTTTCTGATGAAAAGCAGAAGTCGTGGTTCCATCAGTTATGTCAAGTTATTCCAGTCGTGAAGCAGCAAAGGAGTTCCAGACCATCACACTACCCCGACCATATTTGACCGTTAGTAGGATGATCTTTTTATAAATCACTCTGTCTTCCAAAACGTTCTAAAAAACTATTTAATATTAGTAAATAAACTTAATCAGGAAATTCAGGTATTATCTAATTATTTAATTGAATGTGTTTAGATTTACTTAATGATGCTGACTTGAATTTTTAGTCACTTGAGACTTTGCTGACACTGATCCTAATTCGTAGATACTTGCAGATTTTACTCCTGTCTTGTCTCTGGAGGATTCTGAAGAAGAATGACCAAGCTAAAGGCCCGCTGGCAAAACCCTGTGTTTCTACCTGTGAGGTAAATACTTTAAAGATAAGGCATTTGTCCCCAGTGTAGTTTTATTGTGTTTCAACTTGTTTCAGTGACAAATCAATGACAGCTTTCAAAGTAGCTCACTCCTTATTATTCATTGTTGATCTACACACGTGTCTGTTGCTACCACGTTCGTATCACTGTCATGAGACACTCTCACAAAAAAACTCATGGTTTGATAACACAGTAAAGCGGCATGGTTATGGGAAAGTAACAGTAATCTAATTACTTTTTTGCAACAGTAATCCCTTACTTGCTTGAAAAAAGCAATTGATTATAATTTACTGTAGGGGTGTCCAAAGCCAGGCGTCAAGGGCCGGTGTCCTACAGGTTTTAGATCTCACCCCTGGGTCAACACACCTGAATTAAATGATTAGTTCATTACCAGGCCTCTGGAGAACTTCAAGACATGTTGAGGAGGTAATTTAGCCATTTAAATCAGGTGTGCTGGATCAAGGACACATCTAAAACCTGCAGGAGGCCTCTTGAGGCCTGGAGTTGGACACCCCTGGTTTACTGTAATGCGTAACTTGTAACGCCTTACTGCCAATCTCTGATTCAGATTCTTCATTCATTAACACCCATTGCCAGTGAATTTCCATCCAGTTTTTTCTTAATCTACCACACAACTGATTTTTCTAAAGAAACTGGAACAAATGATTCATTTTTGAGGAAGTCTTTTAGTAACAAAGTGCCTAAAGATACAATTTATATTTGGTTCTTTTCTAAAAATACTTGTGAAGGAGTCCGCTCTCGAAGGACCAATAAAATGTGAAGGAGTCCGCTCTCGAAGGTAGAAATAATACACAGCTGTTCAGGTTTTTACGTGATCACGGGCCGTCAGAGAATGCTGCTGGTCAAGCTAACACCCTGAAGACGCGCCCTGTGACCAGGCTGCTTTATTTTTATAGGGGAGGATGACTCCTCAAACAAAGGTTTCAAACACATGCACGCGCACATACATCCCTACATGCTCTCAAGATGTATGCTGCTTTGGCTCAGGACGTCCATAAACACAAGACAGCCTGCACTCCTACGTTGACCCTTTTAGTTGACCCTTTTAGTTGGCCCTTTAGATGGCCCTTTAGATAAGGTTAGTTTGGCCTCAACAGACACAGTTTTAACTATATTTCACACACCATATGGCGACTCTACCAGATACAAATAGTGGAAAAACACTGGTGCTTACAGAATACAATAGTTACAAAGGATGAGTGAAGACAAGCTATATAATTCTATCTTTTAACAATACTCAATGCTACTATGTTGTGTCTGATATAATCAGACATCTTCACCAGCAGGCTCCACACCCTATCTCTGGTTGGGACCCACATTGCTCAACCCGATGTCTGTATGAAAGGATTACAAGATAATAACAAGAGATCAGTTGCGCTTTGTGAGGACAGATACAGAAAAGCTGACCACCTGTTTGTAACACACATGTACTTACTCAGACACGTCTTTGCAGGTGTATGTTATGTTTGGATCTAACTGGTTCTGTAAATTCTTCAAGGATGCATTTGTACAGTTTGATCTGAAGATGTTAGAAACAGAAATAGAACAGAAGCAGTTTTAAAACATTCATTTCCCGATTGACTTCACTGATTTAAACTAAACAAATAACTTACTTGGAGTTCGGCTGTAAGACCATAACAACCATCAGGCTACTGACCCTAGGGGCTTGAAGCCTCATCACCTCAACGCTTGCAAAAATACTGAAGAGAAAAACAAACAAATATTTAAAACCAGAGCAAAGCCTTGAGATATCTTAGCTTGAAATTTGGCAGCAGTGTTACATTAGTGGCTGTAATTAACATGAGAAGACATTTCTTAACTTTTCTCATTAAAAGTCATAAAACTGTCAGAGCAGCAGAAGCAGTCTTACCTTTCAGGATCAAATGGTGTGGTGGTGGACCCGCTTAGCATTGCTGTGACATCACCACAGGCAGCATCTGCAAACTGAACATACACAAAGAGGATTTTTAAGAAAGACTCACTCATCTTGTAAGGAAAAACTAAAACTAAAAAAATGATTTCTTCCAGTAATTTCTTATACTTCACCCAGTCTTTACTAGTCAATACGCTCTTTAAGAACCCACAAAATCATTCCAAGAACAATCCTAGAGATTTGCTAAGATTATCATGCACATAAGGAAATAATAGATTGAGGAGAAAAACGTAACAAATTCCAAGCATGACATTAAAAGCCCTCGTTAGGTCACAGTTTAGTAGGTAAAAACAGCATTTAATAAATTTAATAAATTCTCTCACTAAATTGATCTTTTCCTTACTTTATGGTATTTCTGTGCTCTCTGAATTAATGCCAAAGTCAAAAGCTACTTTATTTAAAGCTATGTGGTACTTGCATTTGCACTCAAATGTATTAAATTTATAAACTCACGTTTATTATACAAAGTGCAGCATCTCTACCAGGGAGCTGAATCTGTTTTAGGGGAGATATTATTGGTCCCAGGGCTCCTTTGAATGTGTGGGTTGGCGCTCACTCAGGAGAGCGCTCCACGGAGACCGACACAAAGCTGCATTGACAGACAACGAGACACCGTGAACGTTTCTCTGTCACCATCACTTATACTCAGGAGGGATTTGCTGCACTCTGCAGTCCAATTGTGTCTTATTTTAACCAATGCACGACCTCAGGACTTTCCTGTTTAACAGGGAGAACAGAAATCTAGCAAATTCATTGTGAAAACTTACAGCAGCAGACGCACGTTTCCAAAATGAGCGAACAGGGTTGTTTTCACACTCGTACCATCCGGGGCACCCAGCAGAGAAGGTACCTATGACAACAACATTCGGTTTGGTTAGCTCTTCAAATAAAACACAACCAAAAAGAAAAAAGAAATCTCACAAATTGTATTTGGGGAAAAAAGTGCTATTAATGAACCACGGTATTTTTTTTCTGCTGTGGTTTCAATTAGTCTTTTTAAAAGGGGGAGCTGGAAATATGCTCTGCTGACATAAAGAGTCTTGTAGAATTCTATGTTTCTGTTTTTTGTAGCCTGACACTGTTTAACGTTACAGTGTTTCTTGATCATTCTTATCTACAGCTTTGAGAGTTTTACCGTTTTTGCCTTTCTTTCCACACCAGGTCAGACCCTCCAGGATAGATCCCAACGGGGTGTCCTCCAAAGTGAAAAAACAGTCCTTTCTCTAATCAGTTAAATCATGGACCACCTTCTTTGTGCCGCTCCAGAACATCATCTAACCCACAAACATATATTTATGCACTGATAAACAGATCATGCATGATTGTGGTGACTGAGATGATGTAATCATTGATTATTACTTTGTTGCAGTCTGCTTTGAAGGGGGCTTCAGCAATGAGGGGATCATAAGCTTCCACTGGCACGTTACATGGATCCTTGTTCACATAGGCCTTCTCAAAGAGATTCCATAACTTTTGACAGTCATGTCTGAAAAATAAATAAAGTTTGTTAATGTTTAGTTGTATTTATATTTAAAGAAATGCAGAGCAGCCTTGCCACTGGATTAGTTAAAATGCAGTCAATCCATTTGTAGAGATTTCTCCAACATGCAAGTTCACATATACACAGTCATTGAGTAATCCTTAATTATTTAGATATTTTTAATAGGTATTATTATATTGATAATGTGTATTGTATCATATGTGCATGCATGTGTGTGTGTTTATCACCAGGCTGAAGCTGCCGTTCTCTTTACAGACATATCAAAAATTGTAACAAAACAAAAATTGTAATAAGAGCAACGATGCCAACTCCTATGAGTACCTTCTTCCACCACGCCATTTAAAATGTGTAAAAAATCATACAAATGTAGACTTCTGGAGAAGTATGCTCTACAAAATGTTGTTTACTTTCACTATCGCGTGAGCTTGGCATCTATTTATGGACACAATCTATCCAGGCTCTCTCCAATCAGAACTCTCGTACAACGATAAAGGACACGTAGCAAGTGCTCATTGATGCATCTCATAAAACAACAGTAAAACAGTAAATCCTATCAGAATTAGACTCAACGGATTTTATTTCAACTACATTTTCAACCGCTATGACAAATTAATCAACATACATACCCTCACAGGACACTTTGTCTTTATTAGGTACGCCTTGCTGATGCTGGGTTGGACTCTGTTTGCATTCAGAGCTGCCTTAATTCTTCATGAAATACTTTCAACATGATGCTGGAAACAGTCCTCTGAGATCATGATGACAGCATCATACAGTTGCTGCAACTTTCATGATTTGAATTTTCTGTTACACCAAATCCCACTGGTGCTCTTTTAGACTGAGCTCTGGTGACTATGGAGACCATTTGAGTGTAATGAAGCTGGAGCCGCTCGCCTAACTTAGGAGGCACTGCACCTAGTGCTCCGATTACCACTGGGACCACCGTTACCTTTACCCACATCTTTTCGAGCTCTTCTCTGAGCCCTTGGTATTTCTCTAGTTTCTCGTGCTCCTTTTTCCTGATGTTGCTGTCGTTCGGGACTGCTATGTCAATCACTATGGCCGTCTTCTTCTGTTTGTCTACCACTACTATATCCGGTTGGTTGGTTAGCCCCACAGGATCTTAACACATATAATATATGTA
>VUQR01027622.1:0-18363 GCA_015108515.1 Hemichromis elongatus
CTCCTGAATTTCTTGTGGACTCGACTTGAGATGTGGTTTTGTTTTTGATCTGATGCTCTGTGTTTTGGCTCCTGGTTTTCGTTTTGATTCGGGCCCTCCTTCCTGGACCCCCCCCGCCCGCCCTGGTCTGGTGTTCATGTGTTTTGTTGGGCTGTCGGGAGCCAGCCCTTAGAGGGGGGGTACTGTCACGATCCTGGGTCGTTCCGACCCAGCTTTTGAGTTTCTTCTTATGTTTTCTGTTTACTTGGCATTTTGGAGTGTTTTTGGGGATTAGTGATGGTGGTTTATTATGTTCACTGTGACTCTGGGGTTTGGAGATTTGGGTGTGAGTGTTTCTGTGTCTCTGTGTCGTGTTTCCTCATTTCCTGTTTTATTGTGAAGGTCTGTGTCTTATGTGAAGGTGTTCAGTGTGTGTTGCTTTGTTCCCCAGGTCTCGTTAGTCTCATTTATCCCAGCTGCCTGTAATCCCCTCGTTGTCCTCTGAGTGTATTTAAGTTGTGTTGCGTCTCTTAGTCGGTGCTGGTTCGTCTGCGTTTCATCCTGTGTTACTTCCCCATGTCACTGCGCTGTTCAACCTGTGTGTCTCCCTGCTGCCGCTCGTCATCTGCCTGCCTTTCCCTCCTTAGTGTTCCGTGTCCGTGTTTGTGTCGATAGTTTAGCTGTTCCCAGTTTAGTTAGTTTTATGTTCTGTTCTTGTTTTGTTTTGTTCTTATGATGCATTTGTTTTCTTCATTATCTCACCTTGTGCTCGGTGGGTTTGTGCCTCCTTAAAAGAAAATATTTCCATTTCAGAGACTCTCAATCATCAAGTTACTGAACTTTCAACACACTAATATTTCTGCAGTTGGTGAAAAAAAAGTTCTGCACATTGAGCGAGTGCTCAAATAATAAGAGACAGGATTCAAACTTGAACACAGAAGCAGGGTCATTCCTGTTTCTGCATTATTTAATAAGCTGATAGGTAGATGGAACCTTCTGCAGCACATGCAGCAGAGTACAGCTCACCACTGGATTATTCACAATAAGTTGCCCCAGCTCGGTAATAAACGGGTAATAGTAGGGTAACAAGGGGTAATAATCTGAACGTTATTACCACTAAATTAGCTGTGGTAGTTTCTGTGTAATAAGCACAAAACAGAGCTGCAAAATGCAAAACTGTCTGCTTCTATTCAATAACATATGACAAACCTTACGTTTTTGTTGCTTCCTTGTTACCCTACTATTACCCCTTTATTACCAAGCTGTAATAGAATTGAAGTTAGGATTCACACGATGTCACCAAACTTGGACCACAGGGCATTGGAAAAATATTGCCTGGTCTTCTGAGTCTTGATTTCTCAGATGATCAGGTCAGAACCACCCTGGACTGTATCAGCAGCCCAGGCTGCTGCTGCTGGTGTAACGCTGTATAAAAACACTATATAAAAATGTAACAGTGCAAATGCAAATTCCTTGCTGACAGTTTAACCAAAAGGCATTTCCAGTGGAAATGTGCTGTCTAACTTTACTCAACTCATTTTTCTTGCTTCCTCCACTTCTGTACCATTGATTCATTAATGCTGAATTCTCTCACAGCTGCTGTATTCACATCTTCTGCTGCGCGACTGACAGCCTTCAGTTTCAAATCCACTTCATAAACATGGCTCTTAACAGGTGTTATTTGTGCTCCTTATACACACAATACGGTAATATTATGTTACTTTGTAGCTTACTGAAGCCACACTAAAACATTTTATGACAGATTTTTGAGCGCCGTGTACCACATAAAATCAGTTTCGGGTCAGTAAGCACAACCAGAATCCATACCATAATAACGACGGCCCGCTTGCATGCTTGGTGGTTTGGTGGTTATCTGATGGACAAATACTGAAGCAGTTCCACATCACTGAAGTTGCACCGTTTTTACAAACCAATTCTGGTTCATCTGTTTTGTCGCCGCCATGCTTTTCGCCATGTGCTTATGAAAAAAAAGGCACTGTGCATGCACGATATTTCATTTTCTTATTATTGCCTAACATAATACTGGTTCTACCGTGAACCGTATAAAATGACCCAGCCCTACTCTATTTTGCATTTTTAAAATTTTGTATTAATACATTTTTGCTGCATCCAGCAGTCACTAGGTGACAGCCAGTGTTAATTTACCTGCAGGTGGTCTCACCTGCCAGACGATTTAGCAGAGACTTTGCAATCAACCTCCGTGAGAGCTGTTAAGTCTCATGGGATCATGTGCTCCCCCCTGCTCACTTCCCCAGCAAGGTTTCCATATGAATATGGCAAGCACGTGCAAACAGATAGATGTCAGGCAGAGGAACTTTGAAGTAAAATCATAATTTTACAGGCATGAATGCATTTACAAATATGGAGAAACCTGGCTGTGTGTGTGTGTGTGTACACACCGCTGCGCCCAAGCCAACCTGCCTGCGAGGCTGTTATTAGGGTTGTTAAGTCATGAGTAGTTAATTAAATCTAGCAGAGGTGATCACAGTTGGGTGTTTTCACTGTGTCAGTGCATGTAATGATTAGCACAGAGCCTGTGTTAAACATTAGGATGGACCTCCTTCTATTAATCTTCTGTAATTCTTACCTCCTCTTTGTATACCTTCAAACCACAGCACTTACTTCAACATCCCCGTTTTCATCTTTTGCTTTTCAACCCTTCTGTAGTGACTGTGTACATGTGTTTTTAGCATTTTGTTCTAACTTGGGTATATTTTTACTACGTAGTAGTATTTTAATACACTAGGTGAGAAATATGAATATGATATTTATAGAGGATTAGGACACAGCTGTATTATTTAGTCAATGTTATAACATTGTTTCCTTCCTACAGTCATAATGTTACAAAGATAACTCAGTTGCTAACTGCTTGGCTAATATTGGTGTACCATAGTTAAAGGAACAAGTACAATGGGGCTTTAACGGAGCAGGTGAGCTTTCCGATCGTTGCATCTATAAAGACATTTGCATCATCATAGTAAGAAAAAGTACAACACATGAATAAAAATGTACCGACGTAGAGCAGTATCAGGGGCTGGTGTAGACCAGCATGCCTCCAGGCCTGTAATACACTGGCGGAAAACCAAAGTTAATGTTGCTCCTAACTGTTAAAAGTCTAAATATGCAAACGTCTTTGGCCAGACCATAATAATCTGACCAACCTGACAAGGGCCAGCTTTTAATACTTACAAATGCAGTGACCTATGGCCAGATTTTTTTTCTTTTTAATTAAAGTTGGATACCCAGTCCTACTTCCCCCTGACCTGTCTCCAAACCCTGTTTCGTTCTCCTCCCTGCTGGACCTCAGAATAACTCCACCGTTGATGTGGTTTTCAAAAATTCCCTCTCAACACGGCCTCACAGAGCCGGCTGCTCTCCTGGCAGCAGGTCGTTTCCCTCGCTAACGAGGTGAGTGAGGAGGAGAAATGAGGAGCGAGAGAGACACATTCACAGAGAGAGATGGAGTAATATGTCAAGAGGAGAAAGAGGAGAGGAGGAGAAGAGGAGGAGAAACGGGCACAGATATGTGATGAGATGAAGAAGAGAGAGAATGAGGTAGAAGAGGCATTCAATGATTCATGGACTCACTCGGGTGATATCTGTGGCCTGTACAAACATGCACTGATATATACACTCACAGTGTTAAACACATGCATGAAAAGCCACGTAAAAATGGGATTATAGGTCTGACAAAACGCCTTTAAGTTTGACTTATCCTCTTGTCCTTAAGCGAGGTGAAGCTGGTAGCTGTGAACGTTTGCATGAGACAGAGAGTTTGTGTGAGTGTGAGAAATGAAAGTAATGGTTTCATGGCTGTTGTTTTTCCCCCTGCGCAGCCTGAAGATGTGCCTGGGGATTGAGCTCTGCAGCACAAACATCTGTTTTCTCCTTTTTTCTCTTTGTAAAAGCCATAACAAACAGCAGCCCAGCACGTTAACAGAATCTTTAATATGCTCCCCCTTCGCCCGCACGCCTGGTTCTACTCCTGTAACTTAACACAAATCACCTGTATCACTGTAATCTCTTACCTGATAAAAAACATAATTTTAGAGCAGGGATATTATCAGTGGAATTACATTTAGTTATTCCCGGGTTTGCTCAGCAAACACAGGAGTGCTTCTCTCTTAGAAACACGATACGGTCAATTCCTCGCGGGAGATAATCTCTTTTTAGTAACTGTGACGCCTACAGTCGGCACGGACACGTTTTGCTGGCACCGCGGACACTATGAGCAGGTTTGCTGGTAAAACGAGATATAAACTGTTTGAAAGAGAGGGACACCTTCCCATACAGAATGATTGATGGTACCAAATTAAAACAAGCTCCAGTGCTTTAGCAATGATACTATAATCCTTCGTTGACAAAATGATAGACTAGACCATCAGTGTTTTAGGGACTTTATGACAAATTTGAGATAATGATTTTTTTTTTTTACTTTGGAAATTTTGCAGCCGTTTGAAAATCTTGTTATAAGTTTTTATTCCACTAAAGTTTGTTTCCAGAAGTTCTGACAGGTACTCAGTGATCAATCATCAGGCCCTTCTGCTTTTGTTTAGAGGCCAAACGAGCCCAAACTAAAGATGTAGAAAACTAGAAATGATGTATACTCGTTTTTTCTAACCATATTGCAAAGCATAGTGTCAGTTTCGACATTAATTTTTTACCTTCTATTCTAGACGGTGCAACAGGCTTCTCTACCATTTTTGATCGGACACTGGTAGGGCACACTTGGCTATGGTCTGACATGATGCCCTGCACTAAAACCTGTGCCCAGTGCATTGAAATGTGATGCTCAAACAGTGTTCATCCTTCACTATGCTGGAGAAAAACTAATGATGCATCTAAACCTAACCTTTCACTCCATCACAGAGTCAAAACCAGCAGATTTAGGTGTAACAATGAAATAAATCATGACCTTCCTAGCAATGACACCATCTTATTCTTTGCCCTAATTATGCAGCTGTGTATAATCAAGTAGAACTGAAACTTGCTCACTGTTCCATCTGTGTCCTTCTCATCATACACATTTAGTCTGTCTTGCTTCCGCTGACTCTCAGTCACTTGTCACCAGTGCATACCTCCACCTCTCATGGCTCTCTTCAGCTTCCTACTCTACCTACAGATCGCATTGCTGTCTGCAAACGTCATAAAATGCGTGTCATTTTAATAAAACAAGCCAAATGGTTGGTTTGAGCCTTTATGCATCCATCCAAGTATCTCACCACTTGTTATCAGTGTCTTCATGAGTTCTCTTTGCTTATCTAAGCTGAGTCACCATGTGCGGGTCATTAACACGAGGGGTGCGGGCTCTTTGCGGCCTTTATCCCTCACAGAGAGAATCAGCAGCATCAATCGTATAGCTGAGCTCGTCTATTTTAATTGAGACATCTATGTTACGATCAACATCAATATTAGATTCCACAGGCCCTATTAATATGCTAAGGCCAGTCCAAGTGTTTTAATATTCACCATGTAAATTATTGAGCTTGTGTTCATGGGCAGAAATGTTTAGTCTCTGATGTTGAAGAAGTAATGGAATTTTAATCGCACACACTCAAGCTGAAATAGGAGCTGATTTTCCACGATGCACTGTCGCATCTGCTTGACCAGCCGTCCCCGCGTTGTTGACCTCCAAGTTGCAATTTTTAGCTTTATTAATTAGAGGGAAAGGTGGAAAACATTCATTGTGACAGATATTCCTTCCTATCTTCAGTCCTGTCTTTCTGTCTTTGAAGTTCCTAACCATGCACGACACCCGCCCACACGCACATCGGCACACACCGGAAATTATTCCGAAAAATCCTCATCTGACGTTTCACTGAGCACAGACGTGTCAGCGGTGGCCGCAGCGATAAAGTTGGTGTTTTGAGTGACTGCACTCAGCAATTTATAAGAAGTTGGTTGCACGGCAGCAGCGGAGGACGCTGTCGCCCGCGGTTGCGCACATGTACACAAGCGTGCAGTGTGTTGTCGAGGAAGATGGATCGGCGTACAGATTGTAAGTGACATGTTAATTTCTTCTGCATCACTCACGGCCAAGGCGTCCGCTATCAAAGTAAAGGGACGCGAGCCCCAGCCGTCAAGGCTTCCCTCTCCTCTTCTCCCTTGTCTTCTCGTCCTGGTGGATTCCAGGCTCGATTGTGCGCGAGGAGATGTTTAATATAGCTTTCTACTCACCCGTCTCCCTCAAAACCATTCGATTTATCCCCTTGTTCTACATCCTATCACTGCTTTCATATGCCAAAGGTCAAACCACATGTTCAGCGACTGAAAGCAAGCATGGTCGGGCATCAGTATTACAAGGTTACACACATCAAAGCATCATTAAACACTGTTAGGGAATAATGGGTCAGTATCGTGTATCGACTTTGGTGATCTCCATGCATTTGTGTGAGATGTTCTAAAAGTTGCAGACAGCTTACAGAGGTGAGGCCACAAATGTGCTACCAGTGCTCTCCCAGGAATCCCAATATCAGGCCATCATCACGAGGAAGCTTCAACACGACCTTTACCAACAAAAAATTCACATTATGAATTTCACAAGTTTATTGTATATGTTGTTTTGCGCTATTGCAATATTTCCAAACTCATGATATAAATGAGTTCTGCTCATATAACTCAAGGTTTTTCACCATGATAAGTTCTTCAGTTGTGACTGACAGACACTGTCACATACTGACACGGCATGGGGACAGCAGCTCCACTTTATTTTCTGGGTCCTTTAAATTAAAATGTGACAATGAATTCTAAAACAGATTATTGACGTCAGAGTAAATGGACTTGTTCGTATTTAGCACTTTTCTTCTCTCGGCGCTTTACACAACCTCAATCCAAAAAAGCGCTTTTTGCTGTGCCGGATCTATCAACCATTCACACACATTCATACGCCGATGGAAGCATCAGAGAGCAACTTGGAGTTCGTATCTTCACCGATGATATTTGCATGCAGACTGGAGCAGCCAGGGATCGAACTCATCGATTTTATCATGTAGAACTGATTGAGTTCTGATTTACACCCGGTAATAAAAACCAAGGTGCTGTGTTTAGTGCAGTGCTCAACTCCAGTGTTCAGTGTTAGTGTGAAACCACAGAAGTAGAAGCAGAGAGAGCAAGGTTTGCGACCCCTGATGGATGCTGTAAGACATAGCATGATGTCTGTTTTCTCTTGTGTGTGTGTGCAGGCAACCCTGGTACTACGGCTGGGGCTTCAACCTGCCGCGAGGTCAAGCTCTGCTGGATAAGTGGAACCAGATCCCAGACAGCACAGACATTCTGGTCACACACTGCCCCCCACTGGGTAAGACACATATTACAACTGACACACACACGCACAGAGATATTTAATTTAAGACATTTGAGACATTGCAATTAGTTGCAATTATTTGGTAGTGGAATCATTTACAGTATTTACTGATTTATTTTTTTCTCTTTTTTTTGCATATTTGTCAAATTTACATGCTTCAGATCATTAAATACATTATACTGTTAGACAAGTAAATACAACATGAGTTATTAAATGATGACCGTGAGAAAAGCCGCTGCATAGCCCACGTGCCCTTGAGCGTCAGTTTGAGACGCCTGGCATTCTCCTTTATAATTTCAACCAGTAATTGTGAGCAGGATTCAGAGTTGCACCGATTACAGCAAAGCAGCCCCAGACCACCACACTGTCACCACCACAGAATATTTTACTACAACTTGTTCATGTGGCAGCAGTACAGCACGGGCAGTGGGTTTAAGAAGGTTTACATTCAGTACATAAAGACAAAGTGGGAGTGTTTTATGTCTACCATACAGCTCAGACCAAACTCAAGTCCAAATCCACAGTCGTTTGCATTCAGTTATCTTGTAGTTTAACTGTTAATTTTTTCCTTCATTGGTTGTGTTTCACTTGCAATTTAAAGGTTCCATTTGTTTAAAAAATAATAGTGATGCCTGATTCATGGAGATGGACGCTAGAGTAAATCCAGCAGAAAACATATTTTAATTACCCTAAGTTAACCTGTCTACTTCATTTGAGCAGCCCTCCCTTAAATACATATGCACTGAGGAGAGAGGTGCACTCAGAACACTGAGACAAAGCACACACAGATGGTTCGATAAATACACCACATGTGTTTGGAACAGAATGTGTCACATCTGTGCGTGGAGAGACTGGCTCGAAAGCTCACCTAATCTTTTATTTATTTTTCCATTTAATGTTAACTTTCAGTTCAAAAGAGAGGAGGAACCAAACACGGCATAATCTGGGCTCGTTGGAAGGAGAAAAATTGAGCTTTGTTATGTGAAATTTCATAAAGTGGGCAGGCCGACAAAGCACGAGGAGCAGGCTGAGCGAGATATCAGGGAACCAGAAAAGCACACGAACATTAAAAATATGAAATTTAGGTGGAAAACACAACTGACAACTGAAATCATGGAGAACAAGAGCTGACTGTGTCACCATGTCAGTCCTGTGTAAGCCATGGGGCAAGATGTTTTGTTGAAGGGGCGGAGCCATAAATATCTATGTATCTGTACTTTTTAGTCGATGTTGATGTGATCACTGTCGTCTGACCAATCAGACTGACAGAAGATGACGGCCAGGTAAAATACCTGGCTGATTAGGCTACACACTTTTAGCCAGCACGGTTCTGGGTTTTAGATGGCTGTCCTTCGCTGAGCCCGGAGCTGTTAGAGGTTTCTTCCTCTAACCGGGGGGTTCTTCCTTTCACTATTGCCAAGTGATGCTTATCGGGATCATCTGATTTGTTTTTTCTCTCTAATTTACTTTTCTATATAAATGGTAAATGGTCTGTATTTATAAAGCGCTTTACTAGTCCCTATGGACCCCAAAGCACTTTACACTTGAGTCATTCACACACTGGTGATGGTGGGGGGGCTCGAACCAGCAACCGTCTGATTACAAGACAAACTGCCAACTCTTTGAGCCACGATCGCCCCCATCGCCAGTGCCTTAAGGAAAGTGCTTTGGTGAAGTGGTGCTATACAAATACAACTTTAGAAATGAATCTGATATTTTGTGTAGTAGTGAGACATCACGGAAAAATGCCATAAAGACAAAAAGCAGCATCCTCGCATCTTTACAGAAAGCCTGTGCGAGGTCTAAGTCAAAAGTGATTTGTGTTTGTGCTGCACTGGTTATAGATGTGTAGACATGTAGTGGCAGATAGCTGCAGCGCTGCGTTTACCTAACTGCCCATCCCACTTCATCACATTGTTCTGGTCAGCTCCAGATCGCTCACACTTACAAACCTGCTATTATTAATGATCAAAAAGTGCTTATTGTATCAGGGTCACGATAGTTATGGTAAAGATCTATACACACAATAATGACTCAGTAACTGAAATTTTAAATTTAAACAAAAAAAGAAAAGAAAAATAAACTAATAATAAGAAATAGTAAACAGTAGTAGAAAATTGATTATGACTGACCGCTTGATCCCAGCTCCACCAGAGTTACATGGATTTGAAGGCACACATGTGGATTCTGTGAAGCTGTTTGTATTTAATGAATCCAACAGTTAGAGGCAACAACCAAAACTTTAGCTTCTGATGACATTTTGACCAATCAGGCGACGTTTACTGATGAGTCGATTTATGAGCCTCTCATTCAGCTCCATCAGAGTGAAACAGGGCAGTGGTTGCCTTTTATCGTTGTTGCTTTTGCATCGAGCAACTGATTGCAAGTAGTTGCGGAAACCAACTCGACAAACTGGTTGCATCGGTCTCGTTGCTCTGCCCTGTGGTCACAGGGCGGCTGAAGCAGACATTTCATTGCACACAGAAAGGACTGTGTGCCTCTGACAAACCAAGCTCATACAGTGTATTTGAAGCTGAAATGTGGAACAAGTCGGGTATTAGGATTAAAACAAGCTAACAGCCTAACTGTGCTTTTTTCATAAACGAGTGACTTTGAGGTTTTCTGTGAGCAGTGTGAACACATGACAATAAAATTAAAAGCGTTTGTCACATGGCCGACACATGAAATTTGACCTCGGTGGTCTTTGTAGAGACAGAAAACCGTATAATCTGTATATGCAGACATTTATCCACAGCGTTTATAGACACACACACACACACAGCATGCTCTGTAAATGGTCCATTTACCTTTCAAATGAATGAGAGCAGTGTAAAAGGCCCTGATGAATCATTGTTGGATTGAGCGGATGCATAAAAGGTGAAAGTAATCACAGCGGTGACTCACACAGATCAGTCAGCTCATCTCGCGCTGCCTGAAAGCACACTTTACCTGTACAGGAGATCATTAGCCTTCTTAGTAATCACTTTTCAGCTCGTACACACTTGTTTTCATCCTCTCACACACCAGTGTTGCAGCAGTCTGAATAAACACAGATGCTCGCTCACAAGTTGACTGACATCCTGTGCAGGCATCGCAAATACGGCTAAACACACACTCCTTTCTCTCTCTGACTCTCACTCCTGCACACACACTTTCACACCTCATCTCCTGCTGCAGCTGTGGTGTTCAGATGAGTGTGTGTGATTGATTTCCTTGTCTGCGTCTCGGCTGCGAACACGGCCATTTATTTTCCATTCAGCTTAGCCAAGTGTCTCCAGCTATCTGCTCGTAAGCCACAGGCATATGGAGCAGCTACAGCAGGCTACTAATGCATGACACACACGCGCGCACACACACACGCACACGCGCGCACACACACACGCACACACATATACTCGGAGCACGACTTGGAGGGAATGACATGGAAAAAAAAGTAGTATGGAAAAAGGAAAGGAGCACAAATGCAGACGCTACAGTATTTTCTAAATGTTTTTAATAAGATGAAGTAAAACACGACAGACGAGAAGGTGAAGCAAAAAGGAGCAGGAGCAAGACATAATTTCGCACTGCGGCAAAAGCGAACGTCTTTTATGAGGCGCGATAAAGCTGCAGATCGGCGGCTAGAGAGGAAAAATATGGCCCCTTTATCTGGCTGTGAGGAAGAAGTTAACAGCAGAGAGAACAAGGGAGAAAGTGAGACAAAAAGAGGAAAACAGGCTCAATGCCCAAAGCAGCAGCTGCTTCCAAACAAGGAGCACATTAGAGTGAAATACCCCGAGACACAAAAAGCCCTCGTAACTTCTCACTTTACTTCCAGCGTCTCCCAAGGCTTGTAAAAAATATACTTACACTTTTAAGGCATTTTATACCTGAAGCGTGCGTTTTACAGGTAGACAGATTTAGAGGGTAAAGAAGTTGGTCTGTATCACTTTACAACCGTGACTGATTCGCTGCCAGCTCAGAACACGGATGTCGTTATTTCTCTGCCGAGCACAAGCGGGTCCATTAATTCTGCTGTGAGCAGGTCGGTAGGGAAAATAAAAATGTTCAAAGGCTGTCTCTCTTTCTCTTTGTTTTAAAAGCAATCAGATCAGCAGCACCTTTGATGCAGTATCAGGGCTTCCATGGTTGGGAAAAGTCCTCCTGTGATACAGTTGAACTTATAGCACCGAGTGGCCTGGAGTCCCAAAACATCATTTACATTAGACCACAGGACATTTAAATATGTTTACCTGAAGATTTGCCTCGAGGCCCGAAGCATTTACCCTCTAAAAAGTGTTACCCTCAACGACTTCAGACCCTTAGATTCTTAAAACGTAACATTAACGATGCATTCAGTTCAACTGTATTCATACAGCGCCAAATCACAACAGCAGTCGCCTCAACGTGCTTTAGAGCGTACGATAATACAGCCTGTCTTAAAGATTTGTTATGTGTGGAACACCTTTCTGCTCTCCCAGAGCACTCCCAGCTCAACAACATGCCACGTTCACACAAGCACCTTCCTTTCTGCATTTCAGTGCTTCGTGGCTGATGTTCACACACATGCATGGATGCATCAGAGACCAACTTAGGGTTCATATCTTCCCTGAGGATACCGCTGACCTTCCAATCAGTAGATGAGTAGATGCTCCACCTCCTGAGCTAGCAGCCCAACTACACTCCGAGAACCGTGTGCTGTTTCAACCTGATACTTCAGGTGTCACTGCAGGCACAGATAAAAACCCCCCGAAAAGTCTGCGCAAACTTCGTTTTTTGTTTGTTTCATTTTTGGGTTTGTTTTTTTTTTTTTACTGTTTTTTCCCCATGAAAATAGTCCCTGTGTGACTTTAAATGGCTTCGATTAACCTGTGTACCTTTGTTTCATTTAATATATTACTATACAAATGTCTCGCTGATTCACCCTCAGCCCCGTGATTAGCCGCTCTCTTACCATTTGCATCTCGCACCACTCACACACAGATTCACCTGCAGCATGCAGGGAGACGCCCTGCAACAGCGAGCGCGTCGGTGAGCAGGACAGAGAAATCTTAATATGTCAAATCAAGACGTTGAACAGAGAGCGATGTGTCTGTGTCTGCAGATAAAAGGAACTGCTGGGTACAACCCGTTCAGGCCCGACTATTTAAACTGCCTACTGCTGTTTTAGACACTTGTGGGGAAACTTTATTCATACGTACAGATTTCTACGACGTTGTTGTCACTGCACGATTGCTCCGTGTGTGTCTATAGATTCCTGTCACACACAGTGGGAAGTGAAGGTGCTGTGAACACACACACACACACAGCAGAAAAACTGTACTGTATACTGTACAACGTGAGCCTTTAGCTTGAAGATATTTTCAAAGGACTAATAAGAAGCTCGCTCCCTGATGAGGTCATCGACTCCCGTTTCATATCAAATAAAACATATTTACATAAACTCCTCCTCAATTTTACATGTTGGGCTGCTCATTAAGCCAGATAAGAAATTTAAATTTGTAACCTTTTTATATGATTTTAAATTTAAAATATGAATTCGCTGATCATATTAACCATTTGTATTAGTTATTTAATAGATCTTTTATTTTCCTACACTGAGGATGCTGTAGCCTTTAGTCTTCATTGTTTTTGCCTTGGTTTTTTTTCGTCCTCTTTTCTGTTTCCTTTGTGTTTGTAATTCTTGTCTGAGCAGAGCGACAGACAGCAGGGTAGATGGAGGCGCGCAGTCCTCACTCATTTTATTCCTCTGACTTGATGCTTTTATTGACTCAGCATCAGCAGCATCCGTCCTCACGGAGCAGACACTAAATCATATACACTCCATGCTTTATCCTTGTCACACATACTGTGAAGTATGCATCTGTGTGTGGCTTTGATTGATCTTTATTTTCTCTGGCTGCTTTTTAACAGTCTTTTTTTCAGTGCTGTGTAATGTAGTTTTGCCATTAGACAAGCAGCCTGAAAAGAAGAGCTTCTCTCTCGTGTGTGTCTCTCCAGTTTTAACCTACGGCATTCATAACGTTTATGTTTTAAAGTAAAGATACAGTTTTTGAAAATATAAAACAATTAACTCGGCGTCGCCAAGCTCACATTAAATGAATTAGTGAAATAATCCAGCAAAGATCATTGCTGTGGAAAGGCCAGGATACAAGTAATGAATGAGTTTCCAATGTTAAGGAGTAGTGAGCTACATAATTATACCACAAGATACACTTTCCAGTTTCCTTCGGATAGTTTAACTACTCACATATTTATTTAGTGATTTCCTTTCACTGTTTTCCTTCCATTTCTTTTCTTTTTTATTGCAATTAGTTAATTACACAAATTAACTAATTGCAATAAAACAAAGGTTTTTTTATTTATTTTTTATTGCCTTGCTACAACTGCACTGAATTTTAAAAAAAAGCCAATTTGCTGTCAGAATCACACCCGCTGTGAAGGCATCCCCATGCTGTTCAGTGCTCACACAGGCCCATCGTCATGTTGGATAAACCTCCAGAAAAAAATTAATTGGTGTGATTTTTATCAGCAAATGTTCAGAGATGTTGTTGGTAGAAAAGTATTCAAAGTTACCTGACTCCTGGCTCACCTGGTTAACCTTTCACTTGTTGTTTGTTGACTTCTATCATCTCATCGTCCCTTCTTCTACTGGAGGGGTTTAAATGTAGAACAGCTGACACACCAGCTCTTGCATGGAGGTATTGGATGGAAACGGACATTATTTTCTTTCGAAACTAACTGAAAATAAGCCAAATTTTGATCCACAAGCCTTCATAAGCTTTGTGATCAGTGTACAGGGTTGGGTGTGTCTGATTTGCATGTCTCTGTATGCAGGTTTTCTGGACTGGGTTCCCAAGAAGATGCAGCGTGTTGGATGCATGGAGCTGCTCAACACAGTCCAGAGGAGAGTTCAGCCTAAATTACATGTTTTCGGCCACATTCATGAAGGTACGACTTATTATTCTGCTGTCAAATACTTCATGTTTAATGCAGTTATTAAAGCTACAATTAAATGGACGTTGATATTTAAACTACAATGTGTCTTTAATAATTTAAAGGTAATATAAAATATAAATGAGTCACTGTGAGCCAAAAATCAGATATAAGAGGACTTTTTAACTGCATTGAGCCGATGTCACCTCTTTACATTACGTCTTTATATTCTTTATTTCACTACAGGCTGTTCACAAATTGCAGACCAAACTTAGTTTTGCCCTTCTGTAGGCTTCCAGTAGCTAACCAATCAAAAGAAAGTGGCTTTTTAATAAGCAGCCTTCAAGAGACAGCTAAAATAACTTTGTGACATCACGTAACCTGTGGGGCTGCAACATTACTCTGCCATGATTGTAGAATACGGAGCTCAAAAACTAAACATCCTCAATTTAGAACTTAATGTTATGCACAAATGTGTTTAAAAATATACCTCCACTGAGAATTTCACCTTTAATTATTAGACTTGAAAATAGAAATTTAAAGGAAAATGTATAAATCACATTTACAAGTTGTTTAGGTCTTTAGCCTACAATACAAACTGCTCCCAGGTGACTGTCGTTGTGACTTGGTGCTGAATCGATAAAATTCAAATGAAGTGACTCAAATCAGAATTCTGACTCGTGCAAACAAACAAACATGTAATGTGGTGAATTTCTGCTTAGGGAAAACGAGCTACACTAATTAGTACAAGGCTTTTTTTATTAAGCACCTAATGTTGCTGTGCAACTGTTGTACCAGTGGCTCCATAGGTCTTATTGACCTCAGCTGTAATTTTATTTTATGTTATTTAAACTAACCACATGTTAACATAAAGGTAGCACAAATCTGTGGAAATCCATCTACCTTAAAATTACTTGTCTGATTAAACTGACGTTTTAAAAAACACAAAACTGCTTTCCTGAAGAAAATGAATGAAGTAGAGAGAATAGCTGAGCGGCCACGTCCCTATCGGCTATTCATGCAGGCCAGCAGGCCCAAAGAGGCCGACTCCCGGCGTCGAGGGTTGCTCTTTCTTTTTTTTTTTAAGGTTATCAGGTCAGCACTGAAGCCCTGGAGCACTAGTCCCCCATCAGAGAGAACCAGATTAGAAACTAGATCAGATTTTGTATGAGGAGAAATGGGTTGAAAGCAGTGCTCTTCATTAATGTGAGGCCTCACAGAGAGGCAGAAATGATCCTCGGCGTGTTTTCTATTCATGTATTCCAAATGTGAAAGGAGCAGCACAGAAATGCAAAGCAGTGTTTCAAGAGATGGTCAAAATGACACGTACACTTAAAAAAATCACTGATGGTACAAAGTTAAATTGTAGTGCTTTTAAAGCGATGGCAGTTAACTTATTCTTGAAAAACTGTCACACTTTTGCGTCTGCCGTTGGATAGGCGTGCACTTTCGAAGCAGACCTGATGTAGACTGTAGTGGTGTTAGTGTCGCACTCTCATGCATATATTTTCACAAACTAGAAGCTCACAATTTCAGCACACATAAGCCTTCGTAGCTTCCAGCTCTGCAGCTGATGGTTCTTCAGTTCAGATCTGCAGTATTTCTTATCAGACTTTTTTATTATCTTGAGTATATTTAAAACTATTCCAAGTCTCTTCTTTTGGGCTAAAGAGTCAAACTGCTTTTGTTCATTTGTACAAGTGAAAAAGAAGAAGTTGCATCCCAAATGTCTGGATAATTGTTTTTTATACAATAGTAAAAGTAGTCCCATTTTTCTGTTTTGCAAATTGTGAAAGGAACATTTATAACATTTACACCAATAAGTGTTGAGTCACTCATTTAAATTCTTCTCTTTGTCTTTTTTACCACACAGTTTTGTTGTCCTGTTATAGGGAATAATAATGCCTATGTGTTACAATGTGGCATTGTAAAGTCAGTAAATGAATAATGGTTATGTCTGTTATCTTATTTTAAACAATTAGCCATTCATTTGTAGATTACATTAACAATTTATACCATAATAATCAATGAAAAATTTGGAGGTCTGATTAATAACCAAATGAATAACTAAAACCAAAGTTACATATGAATACTCAACAAGGCTGAACGTCACGAGGTTGTGTAGGACACACAGTGGTCCACTTGGGTTCTGCTCTGTTCTCACTGTAGATGATGCATTTGGGGTCGATTTTCAGCAAATAGAATTTTTCCAGGTAAAATAATATTCACTGTTATGCTGATGACATCCAAAGTTACAATTTTCTAACCCTAAATGAACTAAATAAACTATTGTATCTGAAGCTGTACGCCCCCTTTGGGCTAAGTGAACCGATAGCCTTGGTCACCTTGCTTATCATCGTTGCCTTACTGTTAGAAACGTTGGTTTTCAGTGCAAAGAGCTGTTTTTCTTCAGTTACGTGAAATCACCAAAGCAAAATCTTATCTTCCTCCAACAGACCTTGAAAAACTTTTCATTAGTAGACTGGACCACTGCTGTATTACTGCGGAAGCACTAGCTGATAGTCAGACCGTACACGTGTCCTTGTGCAGTTCAAAATAATCCACAAAGTCTGCTTGTAGTTAAACACACATGCAAACATTTACTTCAGTTCTGAGTTACAGTAATCCGTCTGAATGTTCCTGTACACTGCCAAACACTCCACAGCTAGGTAAACCTCCATTGCTCCACTGTGCCGATCGCGACCGCTCCGCCTGGGCGCAGTTACTGTATTAAAGGAACAGTACGTAAAATTAAATAAGGCAAGAAGATTCCATTTAGTGACAACCATTACAGTAAACAAAATTGTAAAGTAAAAACTGAAATTCCTCATTATCTTATACTTTATCCTCTATTACAATGATTCAAATCAAATTATTGTCAAATCTGCTGTATTTCTAGTCCCTGTCAGCACTCTGGCTGCAGCATTTTGGATTTTCTGAAGGCTTATATAACCCCAAAATAGTACTGAGACCATTTAGCCAGATCCTCATACTACAGCTAAGGTGACAATTTAAGCATAGAGGGGCTTTCACAGTTGTAGCTCCTAGACTCTGGAACCACCTGTAACCTCTGTATGTCTTATTTTATTGTATTTATTGTATTGATCTTTGATTTTCTTTTGTTTGTTAACTAACCTGTAAAGCATTTTGCTCGACCTTGCTTTCCTACGGTGGCCCTGAAGTGCAAACCACAAAAACAAATCACAAAACGCACAACAAATTTAAAAGCACAAAAACAAATTGAAAAGCGCAAAAACAAATTGAAAAGCGCAAAAACAAATTCACTTAACGCAAAAACAAATCACAAAACGCACAACAAATTGAAAAACGCAAAAACAAATCACAAAACGCACAACAAATTGAAAAACGCAAAAACAAATCACAAAACGCACAACAAATTTAAAAGCACAAAAACAAATTGAAAAGCGCAAAAACAAATTGAAAAGCGCAAAAACAAATTGAAAAGCGCAAAAACAAATTCACTTAACGCAAAAACAAATCAAAAAACACAAAAATTTAAAAGCGCAACAACAAAAACCAAACCGGAAGAGGTAGGTACCAATGCTGCAACAACAGGCATCACTGATTGGATGATGGATCCGGTAGCCTTTTGAACCGGAAGTTGTTCTGCCGAACGTGGTTATGAGAAAGAGCAGTCAACATGTTTTGTCCAAGTTGTGGAAAAAAGTTGGTAGAGTTCAAATCCAGATGAACTCTTTGTTATAGCTTCTTAAAGGACAATATATTGACACTTTTAATTTTTTAATTGTCCTAATACTTTTAACTAAAGTTCTATCTATGGGCAATTACCGGTACACACATCGCTGCAAACTGTGCAATAATTCATTTTTATGCTTTAAACCAAACCACTGCAGTCCAGCAGTATCCGAGTGTTCTGGCCCCATTGTTATACCTGACTTACAAGACCCTGACTGCATCAGATCTGGAGAATATATTCAGACCAAGTCTCAGCCCAGCAGGAAGCAACAGGCGGCAGAAGGAAGCGCTAACACTTGGCTTTTGGGCAGATTATCTGCTTGATTGTGAAGGTTTTTAATGAATGCTGAATAACTTCTTTAATGAATAACTTCGTATGTATGCCCTGAATCAAAATATTCCCGAATAGCGGAAGCAACGTGTGGATC
>VUQR01027630.1:0-11444 GCA_015108515.1 Hemichromis elongatus
ACAGTCAAGCATGGTGCTGCAAGCATCATGATCTGGGCATGTTTCTCCTACTATGGTGTTGGGCCTATTTATCGCATACCAGGGATCATGGATCAGTTTGCATATGTCACAATACTTGAAGAGGTCATGTTGTCTTATGCTGAAGAGGACGTGCCCTTGAAATGGTTGTTTCGACGAGACAGTGACCCCAAACACACGAGTAAACGAGCAAAGTCTTGGTTCCAAACCAACAAAGTTAATGTGATGGAGTGGCCAGCCCGATCCCCGGACCTTAATCCAATCGAGAACTTGTGGGCTGATATCAAAAATGCTGTTTCTGAAGCAAAACCAAGAAATGTAAATGTATTGTGGAATGTTGTTAAAGAATCATGGAGCGGAATAACAGCTGAAAGGTGCCACAAGTTGACTGAGTCCATGCCACACAGATGTGAAGCAGTTATTAAAAAAAACTGTGGTCATACAACTAAATATTAGTTTAGTGAGTGACAGGATTACTAAATCCTACAAAAAAAAAACAAAACGTTTGGACAAAACAGTTTTGAGTTTGTACAGTCAACGGCAGACACTGCTATTTTTTGAACACACCCCTTTCAACTAATTGCCCAACTGCACAGCCTTAAGAGTATCATGAATGCTGGGTCTGGTTTGTTTGCTGAGGATCTACTGCCCCTACTGGTAACTTGTTTGCCATGTTGCAATAAAAAATATACTGAAAACCTGGATTATTCTGGTTAGTCCCATTGTACTGCTATTATTTTGAACAATACTGTACATGGTGGAGGCTATGTCATGATTTGGGCCTGGGGATCTTCCTAAAATTGATGCAACTATAAACACTGAAAATGCAGTCAGATTTTGATCCAACATAACAATTAATCCAAACATAATGCTGGATAGAACCCATATTTCAACGTTCTAAGAGAGAACAGAAGTAAAGTTAGCCAACATCCAAAGATCTTTGCTATGTCATTCAAGGCGCATGGAGAACTATTCCTGAAATGACAGGAAAGCTTGCCTAAGAGAGATCAGGCTGCGCTGCTTGTGTTCACAAGCTCTACCTTTCGCTTATTTCGATGCACATTTGCACGCTTCAGTACATTGCTGTTGTTATCTAATAGGGTATTAGTTACCTGGTAATATAATTTTAGCTAATATTTAAAAAATGCCTGATTTCTAATTACTGTCACTGTTACATGTTTTAGCCTCTCACTGAAAACTACTTCTAATACTTGTTGCATTTGCAAACTACTGCAAATACAGTAGTTTGCAAACTACTGCAAACTACTGGGAAAAAATGGCTGAAATTTATGAGTCTGAATATGTATAACATGGACTTCTTCAAAGCTGACTGATGATGCAGCAGTTTGCATAAAAAGCTGTTTACCTATCTTACCTATGTCCCTCGTGGATTCTTCTGCATGACATTTGAAGATTTTGTTGAGCACATGGTGGACATTAAATGAGCCACAACTTAAAAAAAAACAAAAACACAACACGTGACATTTTATTCAGTGAGCACCAGTCAGTACAAATGATCTGTTTTTTCCTCAGAAGCTCAAGTTTTTTGTTTTAACACAGACGTTAAAGTCAGACGGCATAAAAACGAGCTATGCCTCAGTGAAAGCGTGGTGAGAGGAGGCCTTTTAGTGTGCTTCATACAAAACCTACAGAGTAAAAAATAAACAACACCTGAACAACACACATACATATATATATTTATATACATACATGTTCCAACCTTATACAACCAAATCTGAATGTGAGCTGACCGTTTTCCTGCTACGGTACATATTAATGTTGATGTCCACTCTAATATTGTCACTGCTAAGCAGGTGTGTTAATGGTGAAGCTTTATTACGGGATGCAGAACACAAGAAATTGAATTCGAAAGACCAAGCTAAGAAAAAATGACGTAAACAAAATTTGTGTTTTTACAGCAGGGGGCGACATAGTGCAGTTAGACTACTGCCTAACCTTCAGTATCACCTGTACTTTATAGTTGTAGTCTTATCATGCTGAGCCCTGGCGGATTTATTTATTTATTTTTTTTACATCTTTTCGATATCAGATCAGAATTTAACAGGAAAAAAAGATTTTAGTGGTGAAATGCTTTTTGACCCGTTTTAAAAGTGGACCAAAAGAGGATACAATGACAAAGGTTATTGGACAGGCTACACTGTGACAGATCAAGGACAAATTTAAAAATAATTATCCTTGTTAGTGTCACTGCTTATGCAGTCGGCTAAGAGCTGTAAACCTCAGTCCCAGCAGCAGTGCAGGTCAGTTGGACACAAGGAAAACAAATCCACGTCGTTAATTACGCTTCGCCAATACCAGTTTGGACCATTTTTTTGAGATCTGCAGCAAATTTCCATGATGTGAATCTCCCATTCTACATTTCTAAGGTGCTCTACTAGACTGAGATCAGGTGACTCAAGTCCACTTCACTACAGTGAACTCATTGTCATGTTCAAGAAATCAGTTTGGGATAACCTTTGACCCTATGATCTGAATGTTGAAGCAGAAATCAAGACGGATCAGGCAATGTTTTTCCAGCCTGTGTATACTCTAGCCTCAGATTCCAGTTCTTAGCCAATAGGAGTAGCAGAGGGTGTGGTCTTCTGCTTCTGTAGCCAATCTGCTTTGATGTCATGTATTCAGAGATGCTCTTCTACATACTTTGTTTGTAACAAACAGCTATTTCAATTACTGGTGTCTGCCTATTGTTATGTTCTATAAACCCTAAAAATCCCAGTAGATCAGCAGTTTCTGAAATACTCAGACCAGCCAACACCTGTGCCACGTTCAGGCTTAAACCTTTCTTTTTTTATTCTTCCACATTTTGGTGTTTGGTTTAAATTTAGTCCTGTTGACCATGTCTACATGCCCAAAGGCACTGAGTGACTGATGAATAGTTTATAGTTATAGTTTATTTATTTATATAGCACATTTAATTAAGACAGGAATGGTGTAGTTGAACCAGAATATCTAATGAAGTGTCTGTTGAGTGTTTTTTCCCCTTTGCTCCCAACTGCCAAATCCCTCCTTCATCCTGGATGTAAGGAATTAACACTTGTGCCATTTTCTAGTGACACATCAGTCACTAGTTACTCTAATAAAGTCTAAGAGATATCTCCCTACATGTGTACAGTTGTTTCCATGTGCTCGTGTGTTATTGTCTACTTGTGTATAGTATAAAAAAAATGTCTCAAATTTAAAAATGAAGTTTTAAAAAGCGTCTCACAGTGGGAAACTTTTGTACCAGTGAACTCAAACACACACTGGTTCATTTGGCACACACTGCCCTGCTGCTGACGCACAGGCCCGCTAAAAGCATCACACGTAGCGCACAATGAAAGCACAGTTTTAATATCTGACTAATATTTGAATTGACAGTTCCTCTGCTGTGCTTGAAAAAAATACTGACACATTTTTTTAAATCTCCAAAAAAGTACGTATATGATTTTGACCTCATTTTAATTTGAAGCCCTTCGTTGTCAGTAGGTCTGAGTTTCAGGCCTACTGAGTTACATCCTCAGTATCAGGAACAGTTGAAGTTTCCCTGTTATACTCCTTGCTGCATAACTGTAGCCTGTTTGAAGCAGAAGCTCTGATCTGGTGGCAACAGAAATGAGGCTGAAGACTGAAAAATCAAGACTAAGATTAACAGAAAGAAAGAAGGGAGAGACTTAACAGACCGTACCAGAGATTTTGCAAAGTTCAGCCCATTTGGTACAAATCACATCATTTCACAGCTAACAACTTTTCAGGCCATTACATTGCGCTGTTCTATACACAGCCTGTGAAAAGTCAGTGCAGAGCACATGGTGCAAAAACACTGGTATGGCCCTTTAGGTACTCGGTTCTATGGTAAGTAAACAGCACAGTTCTCTGAGATGACATGTTGTGCTCTTACATATTTTGAGTGACTAGAAATAAGAAACATCTAGACCGGAGAGACATGTAAGACTCACAGGTTTAAATCCAGCTTCGAGTGGGAACTAAACATGAAACCAAAACAAAGAAAACTTTAAAGAGGACCTACTGCTCTTCCTTTATTGTCATATTTTTAAGCATAATTCTATCATATTTTTGTTGTTACAGTGTTACAAGGATGACCAAAGCTTCAAATATTGAGGCCAAAGGCTCAGTCTCTGGGCCTTTTAATGAATTTGAGAGGATATCCCTTATATGGTCAAATCACAGTTCAGACTGTGAGCGCAAAGACCCGCCCACCTGAATTCTGAATTCTCTAATTGTGTTTATGAGTGGCAGCCAATCAGAAAATACTTCTTAGAAGGTATATTGCTGCAGTGAAGTGCTTCATCAGTATAAGATAAATAAGGATTATTTTGAATTGTGAATAAAGCAAAGTTCAGTCCAAGAATAAAAATATGGAGCTGGAAATGAGTATGATAAGTCCTCTTTAAATGTATGTGGATGTTAGTGTGGGAGTGCTTCTCTGTATGTTTGCATGTGGGAGCTGAAGTACATCATTATGTGCGTATGTGCCCGCATGTGTTTCCCATTCATGTGTCACATCTTCTACTTAGATCACGCCTGCACGTGTTTATATGTGTGTGTGTGTGTGTGTTTGTTTGCTCAGTTCCTCCTTTGATGCATGTTGCCCACATATGTGTTCTCTATACACAGCACTATGTAGTGGTTGGAGCAGGAGCGCACGTGCTGCCCTAACAGTCGTCCCGTCTGCAGCAGGGCAACCTGACCTGTCACCGCCATGTCCGCTGTCCTCCAGGCCTCGCAGTAGTTAGTGGTCAGGCGGATGCCCGTGGTGCTGGAGCCGTGCCAAACCAGCTTCTCTGGCCTGTGGGAAAACGCAGAGAGACATGGTGCGGGTTTTACACAGACTGTCCCTGTGCTATAGAAGTTTAGGCAAAGAAAGACAGGATAAGAGGTGGACGGACGGACGAATGGAGGACAAGGGCATTGAGGTCGAGTGCAGTGCACTGCAGCTACTTCTTTGAAGGCAGTTCACAGCAGGAAGAGCCTGTCTGTGTGAAGTTTGCACATTCTTGTGTCTGAGTTCTCCACATGGTTTTGCCTGTCCAGCTGGAAAACTGACCAGTATTCTTCTTTACAAGGAAATATTGAACTTAACTTACTGGCCAGCTTTAGTTAATATTTTCTTTGTACTTTAAGATGTAATGCACTGTTATATAACAGACAATTTTTGATACTCCTGTCTCCTCATTATCTAAAATTAGACAGGTGTATCATCTGCTAGTGCTCTGAGATAAGAAGCTTCCCATTCGTGTGAGTTATTAGGACCAAACTGAATACAAGAGTTGCTCCTTATGAGCTCATAACTCAACAACTAAAGCTAGAATTTTGAATATCACTCTTTACTGACTGGTAAAAATGTCAGGCTAATGCAACACATGCCTGTGCTTTTCATCACATGGCATGCACTGGCACAGTGAGAGTGGGGAAAAAAAGACATTTCTTTCTTTTGTTCATGAATTCATCGAATCTGATCTAATCCAACAATGAAAATTGCTCACTGTGGCGCGTGAGTTTATCGGTTGAAAAATGCATAGAACAGAAAACATTTGTGTATGCAGATAGCATTGTGGCTCTGGACTGGTCTTTTGTTATCTGGAGAAAACTGTTGGTCCTCCGTTTACCTCATCTGTCAATGCCGGGTGAGAAACATCCACTACTATTTGGGCTGGAGGAGGCTCTAAAACTTTGTGAAAGAAGTCTGATGTAGGCTTATTTCTGACTAATGAGGAAACTGAGGTGAGTTTGCAGCTATTAGCTGCTGTTAGCCAGCATTAGTTAAACTTTCTTTGAAGTGGATCTCTGACACTTATTGAACAAATCCATACCAAACCAAACTGTTAATCAGAGGGGAACTGATTTTTAGGACATTCCAGCCTTACATTCGTCAGAACATTTATAACTGGGTGTTTAGCTAGTTCCTGGCAGCTGCCTAAGGACAGGACGGTCAGATGTCTCAGTAGTTCTCAAAATATTGGGTGTAAATAAGCAATTCAAATTTGCCTACGAGTTCTTTCCTCTTTACTGGCATACTACATATCTGGCTGGTCACTAATCACATGCATAAAACATAACTAGGTGGAACGGCAATGTCCATCCCAGCCGTTGTATTTAAGAAGATGGGGCAACATGGCTGCTTTCACAAACCGGCACTCACTCTTATATATTGTTCATGGGTTATTTCTAAGTTTATAAGAATGGGTTCATTTGTTTGAAGATGCACTAATCAATGTTTATCAGAACAACAGTTTTTTTCTATTAAATAACCTCAAATGACTGACTGTACCATAAATACCTGTAACTATATATGAGAGACGGATGTGACCATCGTGATGTCACTCATGAATAGTCTAGTTTAACCTAAAGCTTAGCTGACTTTACTACTCTTTCATAACTAATAAGACTATAATTTACAAAACTGTTCAAAGCAACTTGAGGCAAGTAAAAATACAAAAGAAAATAGAATAGAAAAATATCGATGCTAGAAAACCTCAGGCCCCCGCAACGCTTTTCAAGAAATGGGAAAAATTTATGCAGGCTGGCAAAAAAGCTATGTATAACCAGAACTTTCTGTTAGTTGAGGAATGGAGCCGGATTTTGGTATTTCGGACGAATTTGCCAGCTGACTGAGAAAACTCTTTTTTTTAACTCTCAAAAAAAAAAATCTCTCCATCTTTCATCATATTCTCATAAATGCTTATAAAATACTCATAAATGCATAAATGCATTTGCCAGTACCACTGTCCAGCTGAGTGAGAGCTTCTGTCCACATGAACATGCAATTTATGGCCTGTCCGTCATAAAAAACTTTCTATCAGCATTTTAGACCAACTGGAACTCATAAAATCATCGTTTTGGCAAATGGCATCATTTTTCATTCCTTTGCCACACATACTTTCCCCTACTTGCCCCCACGCACTTACCACGCTGAGTCACTCATTATATTGCGCCCATCAAAGGAGTAGATGGGTGTGGATGGATCAAACACGCCTCCATTCCCGGAGAAGATGGACATCCAACTATTGAACAACACTTGACCCTGAGGGCAGGACAGGGGCAAAGAATGTGCTTAAGAAGATGCCAGCTGTTAAAAATAATTTGTTTTAAATGAGAAAAACAAAACCACTGAAAATATATCACCTCTACTTTGTTGGACAATCTGTACTTTGTTTGAAGAAAACCACATAATGCACTCAGGGTTAAGGTTTGATATCCATGTAATTACCATGTAATTCTTTTGAATTTGGCGCTAATTTCTGATACCTAAAAATACTACTACTAAAAATGTAGGTGCAGTGAAACAAGGAAGTAAGGAAGGAAACTTGCAATATTAAAGAAATGAAAAAACAACAACAATATTTCCCCTTCTTCAATGATCACAGCTGTTATTATGGAAACAGGCTTTCTTATAGAGTATACCAACTTCCCCTCTTACACTGTTATTACACAGTGATACTAGCCATGTGTGCTCCTTTAGGATGTAGGCTGTGTTACGGAGTATCTTAAATATCTCTTCTTACACTAGTTACAAAGACATATTTTGTGGTTTTCTATCTTTTTTAAGATTCACTGAGAACTTTGAAGTATAATTTGATATTGAAAATAAACTCATGCTGGAAAAGAAACCCAAGTGTTGCATCATGTATAATGTAGTGCTATGAAAACATTAAACTTCTGCTCACCCTCAGATTAACCACGGGCATGTCATTGCGGTCAGCCTTTCTAACAATGGTTGCCAGGTCCTGAAGGTGTGATGACAGGAAGGCTCTGTATGTGGAGGTGAGCCCCACGGCGCGCGCCTGCTGGTAACACTGGAAGTCTGCTCCGCGGATGCCGCGCATATCTCCTTTGAGCGGGGCATTCAGAGCCACGAGATGAAGCTAGACGAGAGAGAAATGGAGCACAACGAGTAGGAGAAAGTATTCGAATTCAAACCTGCTCTTCATTAAATTCTGAAAGGCCTCTGTTGAGTCAAATTGTTTTCACCATCTGAATTTGAAATTGAGTTTCATTTGCGATAAGTATGCCTAATATGTTTTCTGACTCACCCCAGAGACTGCATTGAAATTCTGTGGTAGCAGGTTATAACTGGACTGATATCCTCTGCTTCCCTCCTGCAGCTCCTGTTCAACAAAAACGTTGCATACATGTGTTTTTTTGTTTATAAAAAACTTTGAATTTAAAAAATGTTTAAAGATATTTTTAAAGCTCAGTCAGGCTGTAGTGTGTGTGTATTTGAGTTTGAACCTGGCTGTGTATCCTATGGGCTTGACTCCATTCTCCGGGTCTGCTCAGGGACTGAGATGTGTCTGATGAAGGCTCATAATGGATCAACTCTCCAAGCTGACAGATCCAAAACACACAGCTCATTTGAGTTTTGGGGGTAACAGAATTACTGTTGCTCACAGTTGATACCAGTGAGGCACTATTTGTATTTTATATATTGTTTGAGATAAAATGATGTCCAGTCCAGTATTTTGGTACATAGCACTACGTTATTCAGTTAAATCAAGTATTGCACAGTCCTTTCATTTTTAGCAAATAGTAGGAACAAATAACACATGAATAAAAACACAAGTAAAGACAAGTTAAAAAAATAACAAATTATTCAAATAAACAAAACAAAAAAATCAAAATAAAACACATATACACACATATATGTAAAACTGAACACACACAGTCTGAAGCAGAAAACCTGGGTTAATACTAAAGCTGATAATCGATATAGTGGTGTCCATCATCTCTGACTGGGGGTAATCCAGAGGAACCATTAGGTTCTTTCTGTCCACATTGTTAGCCTGAAATGCCACCTTCAGGTTTGGAAACTCTAGGCCAGGGGTCTCGAACTCCAGTCCTCGAGGGCCGCTGTCCTGCAGGTTTTAGATGTGTTCTTGATCAAACACAGCTGATGGCTAAATGACCTCCTCAACATGTCTTGGAAGTTCTCCAGAGGCCTGATAATGAACTAATCATTTAATTCAGGTGTCTTGACCCAGGGTGAGATCTAAAACCTGCAGTACACCGGCCCTCAAAGGCCTGGAGTTCAAGACCGTTACATGACATTTTGGTCAAATTGAAGTCAAATTTGATGTTTGCACATGTTTGAGACATGTGGTGAAAATTCCACAGTACAAGAGGACACATTGATTCTTTTGGACAGTGATTAAAAAATAGAAGCCTCACAGGAAGATGCAGCGGACAATGATCTTAAAGAGGATATTGTATCCTGAAAGACATTGACTCTTCCTGTCTTACACACCTGGATTTTGTGCCAGCCGTTGCGTGCTCTGACATACAGCTCACCTCCCCTCTCAGACACATATGCCAAGCTACCTTCAGCAGCATGGTGTGCCTCTTGGGTGAAGGCGTGAATCGTCTTATAGCTGGTTACCTGAACACAAACCATTAGAGCATCGGCGATGACACTTTGAAATGTTATCTAATCAATTAATTATCCATTTATTCCAAGTATGTTTACACCTCAGGAATTTCTTACAGGGTTTGCATGTCCTGGAGTGCCTGGTGGACCGGCAGGACCAGGAGGACCGGGGATACTGACAGCTGAAGACAACACATGGGAATTACTTTTAAAATCAATTCACAAATAGTACAGACTGTGAGTCTGTACTTGTTTTTTCTTTATAGACACACATACTTGATCCATAAGGAGGGGGTGGTCCTGGGGGCCCAGGAGGACCTCGAGGTCCAGGACGTCCAAATCCTGGAGGTCCAGGTTGACCAGGAGAACCAGTAGGACCAATTGGACCAACAATGGAGTCACCTTTTGGACCCTAGAGAAACAACAGAATAATTCAATTCTTTGTAAAAGTATTTTATCATTTTATAATCTTTTTAAATAACCTCCTGTTCTAGTATTTTTAACACAGAACTTAACTTACTACAAGTCCTGACCTCCCTGGCATCCCCGGAGGACCAGGCAGGCCCACATCCCCCTTTTCTCCCTTTTGACCTCTGTATCCCTGATCACCTTTAGTCCCCTGAGAGATCACAAGATTACAGAGGAGTCACCACTCTGCCACTGAAAAGCATCAAGGTATCAAGGTGCTTTTTTACCCTTACAAAAGCTTTATTAGCTTGGTTTTATATAAATGTATAACTTATATCTGAAAAGTTATACATTTAAAATACGTATAACCTCTTATCAACATCTTCCTAATCAAGGAATATTTACAAATTTGTCCTGATATGCAAAACTGTAGAATTTAAAGTAGATGTACTTAGTTTTTGTTTTTTGTTTTTTCAGTGTGTATTATGTGCTGTAAGTGAAAACTTACCACATTTCCATCTGGGAATGTGAGCCCTAAGAAAAAAAAATACACATATCAAATCACACAGAGCTAGCAGCAGAAAATGTAGTGTGAACAGTTAGCTGTGGGCTGATAGAAAACTTTATACACTGACCTCACGATTCAGTGACCATGTTTAAAATGTCACAATATTTGTATGATGGCCAATAAGGAAAAGTACCATGTCCACTTTCATGTCATTTTAAGATCTCACCTGGTGTTCCAGGCTCCCCAGGTAATCCCTCGTCTCCTTTGTCTCCTTTAGGTCCAGCTGAATGTCCCCTTGTCATTGACTCCTATACACAAATACATCATCATTAAGATAACATTTGTGTTGGGAAGCTGAGCTTTATGAACAAACAGAACAAACAAGTGAACATCATAAAGTTAATTTGCAATGTCAAAAGTCACAATCAGAGACTTTGGTAAAAACAATGGATTATTGTAAAAAAGACAAGAAGATCAAAGCTAAAAATTATTGTCAGGATTACAAAAACACCTGTTAAATACAAGGGATGCATGCAATTGACTCCAGCACTCGTCCTGGGTTAAAATATAGGATTAAGGTTCAAGCAAGCAACCTGTTATAAAAGGCTGATGAAAAGATGATGTTAGATTTAAACTTTTCATTGACTTTTACCAAAAGTCAACTTGAAGACCTCCCAAAGCTCTCTGACAGATGCCAGAGAGGCAATTTACACAGAGGATGTCTGTTGGAGTGAAATGCTAGAATGTTGTCATTATTATGCTTAAAGTTGTGGACTTGTGTGAACTGCAGGGTCGTAGACATCCTTTTGTCTCCATCTACCCCTTCCTCACCTGTGGGGTGTTGGGAGACTAGAATGTGGATTACAGGGACATTCCAGCCACAGGTTCTGGTGTTCGTTGTCTCTAAAGGTGTGTGACTTTAGGGTCTCCGCTAAGATACCTTGGTATCACCAGGAGGTCTCACAGACACACACACACACACACACACACACCTACACACACACTCTGTTCACAATCATGTCTGTGTGAAACTGTAATATGTTAATGATCCTATGTGTATTCATGTAACCGTAATAAAAGGCTGCAGGAGAAGGCCGGCTTTTTGTTGTTGGCTGGGAGCGGGCCGGG
>VUQR01027634.1:0-18532 GCA_015108515.1 Hemichromis elongatus
AGCACTGCTGCCGCACAGCAAGAAGGTCCTGAGTTCAATTCTGAGGAGTGTGTGTTCTCCCTGTGTTTGCGTGGGTTTTCTCCAGGTACTCCCACAGTCCAAAGACATGCACTTTGTGGGGATAGGTTAATTGAAAAATCTAAATTGCCCATAGGTGTGAATCTGAGTGCGAATGATTGTCTGTCCCTGTGTGTTAGCCCTGTGACAGACTGGCGACCTGTTCAGGGTGTACCTCACCTCTCGCCCTCTGACAGCTGGGATAGGCTCCAGCGCCCCCCGCCACCCTGAAAAGGATAAGCGGAAGCGAATGGCTGGATTAATATATTTTTCCATCGCATATTTGACAATGTGTCATATTTACATGAAAAATGAACCAAATTAATGACACCATCTTTGTACATTTATAAACTGGATGATATCGCAGAGGCGAGCTGAAATATAACTTGGTGTGGTTTTTATTTCTTTCAGCTTCATTCAGATAAAACCCTTCTATCCTTTACACTAAGAAATGAAATGTTCTATTTATTTAATCAAGTTATGACAACCGGTGTCACAAAACTCAGTTGTTTAAATGGAAAAAATCACTTACAAGTAATTGCAATGCACTTCATGTTGGCTGTTTAGATAAGTAAATTAAGTAAAACTAAGTTTTGTTAATTAGCTGCTGAAGGATATAGTTAAATAGATTAACCTTACATCATTGTTTTGGATCTACTGATAACAGGTTTAGTTAACTTTACATGATTAGATTTAGCTAACTAAAGCTAAATGATGATTACTAATAGTGAAAGATTATGTTAAATGTAAACTGTAGCTGAACTGTTTAAGTTAGGTCAAATTAAGTTAAGTTGCTTTAAAAACAGCTGACTTTATTAAACTCGGGTTTAGAAAATTGTCCAACAAAGACTTTAACAGATTCTTCATTGTGCGTTGCATTAACTGGGACTATCATTATTCAAAAGGAAAAGCATGCACACAAAATGAGTTGGTACTACAGACATGTGTACTAATTAAAATACATTTTTTTTTATTTATTTGTAAAAACTGAATATGTGCTGATTAGTACAAAAATGGGAAAATAGTCTAACATGAAGAAAGTTATAGTTGTCATTAACAAAGGAACAGCAGAAAAGGGTAATCCCTAACACGTGGTTACAGAAAGACAAGTTAAACAAAATATACAATTTGGAAAAAAAGTTAAACATAAGGATAGGCCGAAGTGAATGAATAGATGTCTCAACTATAAATGTTTAACTTTTTCAGGGTTGTGGGGGGCGCTGGAGCCTATCCCAGCTGTCATAGGGCGAGGTACACCCTGAACAGGTCACCAGTCTGTCACAGGGCTAACACACAGGAACAAACAATCATTCGCTCTCACATTCACACCTATGGGCAATTTATATTTTTCAGTTAACCTATCCCCACAAAGTGCATGTCTTTGGACTGTGGGAGGAAGCCGGAGTACCCGGAGAGAAGCCACACAAACGCCACACAGAAAGACCCCGGCCTGATGGTGGGATTGAACTCAGGACCTTCTTGCTGTACGGCAACAGTGCTAACCACCGTGCCACCATGCTGCCCGTAGTTGAGACATCTTCAGCACAAAAATGGTTCTCCACCCTTTTTTAAACAGTTTTGCAGAAAACAGTTCCCAGTGAGACACATTCACAGGTGAAACTGGAAACAGCACACTCATTATAGATCATTACTCATTTCTTCTGGTAATCCTCGGTGTACTCTGCCCAGTTAAGCATTAACTGGTCCAGTCTTCTTTGGTGCAGGTTATTTCACATGTGCATTTATCATTTTAACAAGCTCCTAATTAATGAAAACAATGTGATCCTGAGATCCACGAACATAATAGGTGAAGACTTGAAACATCACAGTCATTACAGTCAACATAAATCCTGTCTTAGGTGGCTCTTTGGTTTGTTCAGCATTAGTCCTAATCCCAAAGACACCACGTTTTTTTTTCTCTACTTTAAAAAAACCTTAACAGAAGTACAACTGTATGTCCAGTCTTGTCTACTGTAAATGACTTTCACTTAGTTTTTGAGGACCTGCACCTTAGTGGAGAGCTTGTTTTCATCCAATCCCATTACCACTTTTTAAAGAAATTCAAATGCATATCACAGGATCTTTGGATGGCTCAGGTTTAAACTGTAGATCAAGACAGATCTTGCAGTACTGTTTATCCTTCAGTGATGATGCCAGTTTCCTTTGGTGGAGCTGCGTCATGTCCCACAGATGCCCAATACAACTTTCTTCTTTTCTCTCACAGTGCCAGAATCGGTATCCTCATAATGGCACAAAGAAAGAGTACACACACATTATTAAGTACGTTATTTGCTTTTTTTTTTTAACTGAATACCAATTCTTTCTGATAAAACAATGTATTTATGGCATTCTAATATGGATGAATGAATTAAACAGCACAAACTAACATTTTTATTACACCTGTCTAAATAATCAGTAAACCTTGTGGTCAAAAGGCTAATATGCAACTAAAAATATTAGTTTTTCTTCTACACACTTGTTTCTGAGTTGCTTGCTTGTCTATTAAAGAAAAGATGCATGATTTGACATGTCTTAATGAAGCAGTCCCACCCACCCCCATCTCCTCCTTTGTCTAATCTCACCTCACCCCCTCTGACATTTAAGAAATCTACCCAACCATATCCTACCCAACCCCCACAGCGCCGCCACCGTGGCTGCCACTGCTTTGTTCCCTGGCAGTAGGCAGAAGGTCTGTTCTGATACTGGACATCTGTCTACCCTTCACCTATTTTAATGCAGCTTTAAAACATCCTCTATTATTTCACCCACTTGGGTTTTAAAAACTATTTTAGTAATGTAGCACTTTCACATGTTATATGATCAATATAATCCTTTTAATAGTATTTCGTTATGTAAAAACAGAACTGAATTCACCCTGACATAAAAATTTTAACACCTTGCCTCCACTTATGATTTTAGTGACCATCTCATAAGAAAGATAACTTCTCACCACAGACATTTGGGAACATCTGCTGTGCAGAAAAAACAAAGAACAGCAGCGTAATGGCTCAAGGTGCTGCTGACATTTCCCATGTTACCCAGGCATATTCAATCATTGTTTGTTTGACAGATTTCACAAAAAGAGTCACCCGGCTATTTCCTCTCAGATGCCATTTTTCTCCTCTCCCCACCCAGTCACCACATGTGTCTTGCGCTTCCTCAGGACTACTTTTCTGACTCAGATGCCTTCCTAGATAAACTTCAATGCCACCAGTCCCTCAGGAATCTTGATCAGGTCAGCTGCCACTGAAAACATCATTGGTGCTCAAATTTCCTTGCTACTTACTCCGGAGATCATTCATCAAAACTGCTCCAGTCTGCTCCAATCTTTAAGCTTGACAAGTTTTAGGGTGGGTGTGATGGAGGAGGGCGAGGTTCTGGTGTTGTTTTCAGACAAGCTCACTATCGCAGCAGGCATGGTTAGTTGGTATGTTATTGGCAAGAAGGCTTGCAGAGTTATGTTGCATTTCTGAATAATATTTCTAAGTTTTCAGTCAGAATTAAAATATTGAACCCTCAACTCGAATTTCCCAGTTGAAAACTAGGAGCAGCCCCAGTAACCCAGAGGTGGCACTGTAAAGAAACAGTACGGCAGTAAGCACAACACAACACAACACAACACAACACAACACAACACAACACAACACAACACAACACAACACAACACAACACAACACAGTAGCTTAACTTAACTTAATAAATTTAAAAACAAATAAAGAGAATGAGTGTATGTTTTTATTGCACTTTGCAAGGGGGTGTGGGGGGCATGACAGGAATTAAAAAATAAATGCTTGGACACTGCTAGCACAATGGACAGGTTTATGACGGGGCTCCCACACAAACGCAAAGCAGAAGACGAAGCATCGTCAAATATGTTTCCAAACCAACTTCCTTCCAAGCCAAACACTAGAAAATATGATGAAGCAAATCTTTCCTTTGGCTTCACCTCCACAACGGGGGTGCCAAGCTAGGTATCTATGTGCACACACAGGAACTTGAAACTGACACACTCCTGGTTGATGCTGACAGACTTCCTCAGACTTCCTCCTTCTGACCTCGACTACCAGCTCTTTTGTCTTGGTGGTATTGAGGTCCAGGTTGTTGTCTGCAAAACAAACACAGCCTCTGAACCTCAGCTCTATATGCCGTCTCATCCCCCCCCCAGAGATGAGCCCCACCACGATGGTATCATCTGTGAACTTAATATCTCTGTTGCCTGGTGGGTACTGACACAGTCATGTGTTTACAGACTGTACAGTAGGGGACTTAGTACACAGCCTTGTGGCGAGCCGGTGTTAAGGCTGAGGACTGAGGAAAGATGAGGCCCCACTCTCTGTAACTCTTTGTTCACTGTCCAAGACAAAGTCTTTGATCC
Organism: Hemichromis elongatus; assembly: GCA_015108515.1. Taxonomy (NCBI): domain Eukaryota; kingdom Metazoa; phylum Chordata; class Actinopteri; order Cichliformes; family Cichlidae; genus Hemichromis; species Hemichromis elongatus. Next base: position 4,433 of record VUQR01027634.1, read on the forward strand.
AGCGGCAGGTGGTAAAAGAAAGTACAATACCTATGGTATTTATTTTATTCGGAAGGCACATAAAAAAAATTTGCAAGCGCAAATGTTGCATTTTGAGGAGAAAATTATTTTGAGCGAACAAAGGTTTAAGATGAGCGAACAAAATTCCTTTCTGCGTGCAGAAAAAGAATTTCAGTGTTTGTGATTATCCATATACACACACAATAACAGCCCCTCTCACTCAGTTTTTTCATTTGCTCTTGCTCAGATCTCGGCTCTGTGTGCTTACAGACATCTGCAGACCTACTCTCAGTATCTGCGCGCTCAACTCTTTGTACACCGTTATAAGTGTGCCACAAAACCAACCAATCACAGACACAAATTCTGATTGGCTGTTTTGGCCTCCATCAGCTCGCTAGCTACTGTAGCTAAGCCCAGGTAAATAACCCAGAATGAATGTTGAGTGTGAGTGCCAGGCAGGACATGATGTGACATTGGACCAGTTTCTCGAAACACTTCAATATAACAGATGTTAGAGCAACTGGTCGATAGTGTTTGAGGCTGCTAATGTTGGTCTGCTTAGGCATTGGGACAATTGTGGCTGACTTTAGGCATGTTGTGATGCAGGACTGGGACAGGGAAGCGATAAAAGATCTTAGTGAAGACCTCAGCCAGTTGGTCTGCGAATTCTTTTAGGACCCCTCTGGTTACCACATTTCAACTGGTGGCCTTCCTGGGGTTCATTGCACTCAGTGTGTGCCTCACCTCATATTTCTGCACCATGAAGCTTAGGCTGCTGCTGCCGTTTAACGTTTAGCCATGGATAAAACATCGGATGGGGTCCTCTCACCTCAAAGCATGCAAAGAAGTTGTTCAGCTTCTCCACAAATGCCGTGTTGCCCTCAGTCACCATGGTATTGCAAGGCTTGTAGTTGGTGCTGAACTCCCTGCCATACCTGTCGTGAGTTGTTGTCTCTGAAGTGGTCTTCAATCTTTCTCTTGTGTGTTGCCTTGGCCTTTCTGATACCTCTTTTCAGATCAGATCTAGCTGCACTGTACTGCATAATGTCATTGATTCTGAAAGCAGCTTCATGTTGCTTCAGCAGGACCTGGACCTCTTTAGTCATCCAAGGTTTCTGGTTGCAATACAACGAGGACATTTGTCCACAGTGACACTGTCGACACAGAAGTTAATATATGAGAGCGCTGATGTTGTGTGCTCTTTGAACTCCAGTTGTTCAAACACAATCCAGTCTGTGTTTTCAAAATAGCTGATGTGATGCACCTTCTGGCCAGGTTTTCACAGTTTTTGTGGCTTGGGGGCTTTCCACCTAACAGGAGCAGGGATCAGCAGCATGGACATGTGGTCTGACAAACCTAGATGTGGTAGAGGGGTTGCTCTGTTGCCTTTTTGGATGTTGCTGTAGACTTTATTCATTGTGTTTCCCCCCTTGTTGTACATTTAACATGCTGTTAAAATCTTGGGAATACTGACCTTAAGTCAGCATGGTTGAAGTCCCCAGCAATGATGTGCACTGCGTCAGGATAGGAGTTCAGCTGACTGCTTATTCCCTTGCGCAGCTCATCCATGGCCAAATTAGCATTAGCATTGGGTGGTGCACACACGGCCATTACCATGATGACAGTAAACTCGCAAGGTAAGTAGACGGGTCTGCATTTTACAGTCAAATGTTCTAAATCCGTGGAACAGTGGCTGTCTACAGTCATTATGTTTTTACACCAGCTGTTAATATAGATGCATAAACCCCGTCCTCTGTTCTTAACGGACTGGCCATTCCTGTCATGACAGTCGACCGTGTGGCATTATAACTCAAAAGGTCCTAATGACTGTAAGTAGATGGTACTTGATATAGAGTAGTACAAAACACATACACGCAAAATTATTACACATAGAAAATATAAATAACCAAGCACTAAACATAAAGAGCAGTGAGCTGCTGTGTCTATGTGTGCCACCACCTCGCAGTAATAAAAACTTTGAAACCTTTCATCTATGCCCTTGTATATTTGTGACTCATGTGTCTGTGTAGGTTGTCAGTTATCTAGTTAATGGTAATCGAAAGCCTCTTTTCCATTAGTACCTACTCGGAACAACTTGCCATGGCTCATCACAACTTGACTGGGATCGAGTAAAACCAGTCGATCCCATTAAATTCAATTCAATCAATTGGCAGTGAAGGAAATTGGGTTAAGGCTGCTGGCCTTATGCCATCTTACCCTTCTGACCATACGTACATTACACAAACATCACATGGGGAAGACAGGTCAGAGAGGTATAACAATGGAAAATGACAATATGGGGAACGACAAGGAGAAAAAAAGAACTCCTCCCAGACTGAGCTCCAACAGGGAGATCAATTTGACAACAGAAAAAAACAACCTCAGCACATAGCACATGAAACATCACATCTCACAACATAGAAGACATAAGCTTCGAAGGCATTTGGAGGGGGGTGGGGGTGGGGGGGTGAGTGTGTATGTCAGTGTCAGTGTTCATACGTATGTGTGTGTTCCGTGTTCAGCCAAGAGAAAGTGTCCCTTCACTCAGTTAGGCAAAAGTCAACAACATTCAGTTGACACGGGTGGCCCTGAAGAAGGGGGAAAGAGAGTCACAACAACAGTGTTGTTATCGAAGGGAGAATTGTTGTTCTCGTCAGCTTTTGCCTTGAGCATCCTGCTGGCGCTAGGGGGGGCGCATGAGATGAAGATGGTAGTTGTTTTAGTTAGTGTGAATTTTACAGTTGGTCTAATGTCTGTCACTGGTCACCAAGTCTCTCAATTCCCATTACAGATCCTTCTCCAAGATTTTGCCCATATGCGTTCAATAAACAGTCTGAGTACTCACAGCCCTGCTCTTCGTCAATAATCTCGGCCAGCCTTGTCGGGTTAAAACAGCTGTAGCCGCTTCTTGTGCTTTGATAAGCCAGGTCCAAGCCAGCTCCAATCAGCCAGAACTCTGTTATCATGTTTCTGAATTGCTAGATGTCATTCAATGTTCTCCATCGAGAGTGTCGCCAGGCACACGGCACAATCATTCCAATTATTACAAATGAGTACTAACTAATGTGAATAGTCGTCACCATAGCAACATGGCTGAGAATCCTGTGACGTCATTAGTATCCCACAAGAATGCTACAACAAAGGCAGACATCGAGGTGACCTGCTGCTTGGTCTGTTGCTTTTCGTCAGACTCAGGGACTACTGTGTTGTTTTTTGTAGACATTTTCCTTGTTGATGCTTTTCAAAAATGACGATTTTGATTTTCATGAACAAGATGCTCTTGTGACTCATCAAGTGATGCTACTGACCAATTGGCCAATTGGTGGCTCACAGTCTGACAACGTCACATTTTAGTACCTGCTCGGGCTCTTGGAACCAGCCAAGCAGGTGCTACTTTAGTACTTGGGATCAGGTATTTTGAGTTAATGGAAAACCCTGAAAACCGTGGTGGGTAAATCCAAGTAGGTACTAATGGAAAAGGGGCTAAAGAAGCCTGGAAAGAAAGAAAATGGACTTATTTAAGTTTCTTGAAGATGTGGATTGACCCAGGTATTTAAGTCCTAGTGGGACTTGCTCTTAAAGCAGGTCGCTGACCCATTGTTGATTATGGGCCTCATCACACGAGCTGAGGTGTGAAAAAGGGTGTAGGTCATTATCAGCAAAGGTTTCAGATTAAACCATTGTGAGACCTTGCCTCACAATATTGAGATCATAGTTGGCTTCGTTCACTCCTCGTTCACTCGTTCACTCCTGTCTTCTCTATCTTCTGAACTGTTTCCTATATACTGCTTTTATACAACTTGCTTCATTCACCCATTCACACAAGTACTTTTTCTGAGCTCTTTCAATGTATGTGCTTTGTTTCTAACATTCACACAGCAATTTGGGGTTAGTATCTTGCCTAAGGATATTTGGCATGCAGACTGGAGGGAATGGTGATTAGACCACCAACCTTCCAATTAATTTAATTTCAATTCCTTTTTATTTATATAGCCTCAAATCACATCAACAGTTGCCTCATGGCACTTTATATTGTAAGGTAGACCCTACGATAATACATACAGAAAAAAACAACAATCATATGACCTCCTATGAGCAAGCACTTTGGCAAAAGTAAGAAGGAAAAACTCCCTTTTAAGAGGAAGAAACCTTTCAGCAGAACCAGGCTCAGGGAGGGGCGGGGCCATCTGCCACGACTGGTTGGAGTGAGAGAAGGAAGACAAGATAAAAGACATGCTGTGGAAGAGAGCCAGAGATTAATAACAAGTGTCATTTAATGTAGCAAGGTCTATTAACACAGTGAGTGAGAAAGGTGGCTGAAAAATAAATACTCAAGTGGGAACAATGGCATCCTCAAAAGAGTGAGTTTTAGACTTCGGATGCAGATGTACCATTTCTTGTCCTCTTGAGCCTTGTCCTTCTATATTGTGCCATGCGTTTATGGAGTGGCTGTTTGGTTTTGCCCATGTAGATGTCTGAGATGTCTGCACAGCGTACTCTTCCTTGTTTAGTTTTTTTTGGGAGTTTTGTCCTTGGGATAAACCAGTTTTTGTCTGACTGTGTGTCTGGGTTTGCAAAGTGCACTGGTATGCCATGCTTAGAGAAGATTCTCCTGAGTATTTCTGCTACATAAGGGATGACAATATTGTTCTATTTGTAATTCTGTTTCTCCTTAGTTGTGTCTGACCTTCGTTCCTGTGAATCTTTGGTCAATTGATGAACGCCCAGTTGGGATAACCACGTGTTTTAAGCGCTTCCTGCTTTAGAGGGAATGCTTTCTGTGTTGCAGAGTCTTGACTACTCCAAGTTTGTGTTTCAGAGGGTGATGAGACTTAAAGAGTAGGTACTGGTCTCTCTGTGTAGGCTTCTGGTAAACTTCAATATTGAGGTTTTCATTCTCTTCAATGTGGACAGGACACAGTCCAGAAATGGCAAAATATTACCCTTTGTATCTTCCCTGGTAAATGCTATGTTCTATATAGCAGCCCCTGGGTACTGACGGTGGTATGTAAGGTGTCAGTGGCTTTATTCTTTTCAAGTTTTTATAGGCAGCTGATTCCGTTCTTTTGTAGTTGTTTGTAGGGTCTCGTCTGAAAGATGTCCTTCAGCACATTCAGAAAGTTACAGTGAATCCAGATGAAAAAGAAAAAGAAAAGCAAGCGGTTGATGATCACTCCCTTCCTCCTCTTATCCATATCCACACTTTGCAGTGAGCAAATTAGAGTTGAGGCATATGCAGAACAGTAGTAGGGACAGTCCATCACCTTCGTATACTCTGCACTTGATGGAAAATTGTTCATTTGCTTTGAAGTTGGCTTTAGTCTTCTACAAGTTTTGTCTTCGAAAGTACCATTGAATTGCTGATGAGTGTTATTAGCACAATGTGTGACAACTTAGCTTGGAGACTATGATATCTGAGAGGATCTTCTATGTTGTAGTGAGGCAGGTAATAGGTTGGTAGTCCTGTTGGTCTCATGCAATTGTGGGGATCCCAGATAATCAGGATAGTTCTGGCCTATGTTAGCCAGTCTAAATGAATGCCTGTTACCAGTGTCCTTATTTGTACAGTCTGATGATCATGATCATTCTGTTACTTTCTTTACTGAGTAGGCGTGAATCATGTCAGATCATCATTGTTGGATAATTGTGTATTTGACATTGACTGGCTCTTGCTCTGGGAGGTTCTTGTGGTCTAATCTAGGTGCACCAGTCACTTGGCCTTGGTATTGTGTGACAGCTCTTTTGTGAAGATGTTCTTCCAGTATTACTTGGTGTCAGTTCTGGGTGAGTCTTTCCTCGGTTTCTTGTTCTCTTCTATCTCACAGTACACTCTCATTGGATCTTACATTTATTCTCTTGGGCTCTGCTTTGCTGGTGTTTTGCCAAGCAACAGAGGGCTAGGCCTGCTGAAAAGCCATTTTCCCCTCTTCCCCCACGTCTTGAAGACTATTGAGTAGACTTAACTCAAAGTTGTGGATAATAAAGAAACTTTTGTAGCTTTGCAGAAGTTTTGTTTAGCTGCTGAAAGAACTTAACACACAATGGCATTCTGTTATGTCACCACTGTAGCTGATTCTATGGTGTAAGTGACTTGATTGTATACCAGTTATATGTGTGTTTTCCTTAGAGATAGTCACAACACCTCAACCTCACTGTAATGTGAATCTGTGTTGAGGTGTGGTTATTAGTTCCAACAGCTGTAGATGTTGAGTAGTTAAGAGTTTTGATCCACTAAATGAACGATTCTCAACATCCAAATTTCTGGAGCTTGGTGAGAAGAAAAACCAAGATGACTTTGTCAAAAAGCTTTTTCTCAGTCAATTGATGCAATTAGTGGTGTCTCGAAGATAACCTAATGCAGTGGTTCCCAAACTTTTTTGATCGGCCTCCCTTTGTTTTACAAGAAAATATTTGCCCCCTACAAACACATCCTCCAAACACATACATTCATAGTTTGTTTTCAAACTCCATTGCAGTTTATTTCACACCTCAAACATTTTGTAAACACTTAAACAAATAAAAGTAAACTGCAATAACTTACAGGTTGCAATAAAATAAACCACTAAACAAACCATCTTTATGGTGTAATTATTTTACATATAGTTGTTTTTTTTTTCTTACTGTGTAAGAATATTCAAAATTGCCATCAATACATAAAAAAAAAATGCAATTCTGTGCCAAATGCATTTAAAAACATAAACAGCTGTGGGATACTGTTTGTCTGTGATTTGAACTGGGGGAATAAATTGTGGCAGGATGAGTCTGATATTATTTGTATTCCACTATAACTTTACTGTATAAAGTCTCCAAAATTTCATTATAAGAAGTATTTGTGAACTTAAAATCAAGAATGTGGGATACTGTTTGTCTGTGATTTAGACAGCCCAGCGCATGCTCCTGATGCAGGGGAAACTAATTCTGTCAGTGATACCTAGCTTGGCACCCCCGCTGTGCAGGTGAAGCCAAAGGAAAGATTTGCTTCATCAAGGAAGCAAATCAAGGAATTTGATTTACAGTTGTATAGTTACTTTTCCCAGTATCACTCTTAAAATTCTAATTAGTGTATGTGAGATTCCTTGAAAGTATATTCTTACGATTATTCCCAGTAATATAACACCATATACAGCTAATGATATACAAGGTTACACCATTCCTGGCACAAACATTTTTTTAAGTAATAACCGAATCTTCAGTTCCTCTGCTGTGCTACTAAGAGGCTTTTGTCCTTAAAGTTAGTTCTCATAGTTAACCCAATGGAAGTGGATTAAAAAAGAACAATTAGAATAGTATGTATTTGTCAGTGCATTATTATTTTACCAGGGAGCACTTAGCTTTTATATTGCTAATGTAGTTCTCCATATTGCTAACATTGATAATGAATGTTATTTTGTTTTGCTCTTTTGCAGTCAGCTCTTAATGGTGGGCATATAATGGCCTCAACTGGAAAGGGTTATTAATGGCTGACCATGAAATGTTAAGATTTTGACTATTTCTTGGTTTTATGTTTATCTATTCTTTATAATATATTCAGTAGAAAAATTAAAAAGTAATACTGTGCTCATCAAGATGTCATATCTACGTGTGTTCACTCTTAATACAAATGTGTGAGTAAATGTGTTGGAACTCCAAAGTTAGCTGATGAAAAAAGTACAGAGGCTAAGCTATCATATTATCTACTACCACTGTAAGCTGAAATTATTTTATGAGAAAGTTAAATACAAAAAGTCAAAGGGAATAAACATGTATCCATTATCATTATATAGATGATTATCTTTGGCAACTTCCATGCTGCTCGTTAAACTGAGGAGAATTAACAGTAACTCAGTTTGGTGTTTCGGGAAGCTGCCAATTTTAGACTTGCAAAGTGTCTGTTTTTAAAGCTGAATTCATGAAGCTGCATTTAGAGTACATGATATTTTCTCTGACAGCAAAAACCTGATGTAAGGTCAAAGGTCTTTACTGAGTTAAAATATTTAATCTGAAATTCTTTCATTTTGTATTTTGTTAATAGTGTGTGTTATTTATCATGAATTCATCAAGAATCATTCATACCAGGTTAAACAGAGAGGGATATCTTTATTTGCGTAACCTTCTACATGAATAAATAAAACATCGTTATGTAAAAGTCCAGACTCTGAAGCTTTATCTGACAATGATGTGTAGTACTTGTAACATAACACAAAGCAAAGATTGCTGGCATACTGTTCATGAAGTTCTAGTTCTGTCTGTCTTCTGGGTGGGGTGGAGGTCTGTAGAAGATTTTCCTTCTAAGGGAGCTGCTGGTGAAGATTAAGAGTTCTGCTTGATCCCTGTGATGAGCTTCAGTCCTCCTGACATTTCTGAAACATCGTATGCCTTGATCAACAGAACATCTGGCACAGGACAGCTACGATAAAAGAAAGAGAAGAAGTCTCTCTAAACTTGTGGACACAGGAATCCAGCTTGGCCATTATGGTCTCCCTCACTTGTTTTTCCACAAAGGGAATGTAGTAGTTGATAGTATTGTTATGAGATTAAAACAACAAATTAAACTTCTATAAAGCCTTCAACTGCTGTGTTATTAAATCTAACAGAAAGTTAAAAGATTTCTCTATAATACCAGGCTGCAGAGGGCTCTACATCTGAATGTAAAACTGTTTCAATCAGTTTGTTTATTTTTGTCAGTCTGATGTGAACATCTCAAAGGCCTCCCTATCTGTCTAAAATGAGGGTAACAAAAACTAAGGAGTGACAAATTATTTAATTATTCACAGCAACACGGGTGCGTAGGATGGCTAACAACAAGACTATAACATAATGTGTATGCTAGCGGCTAACCAGGCTAACATATTAACAGTAAGAGCTTCAGAATGATGGTAGATGTTATACGGATCTATATGATGTAAACATGTATGACTTTTTCAACATAGTGACATGGTTATATTTACCTTAATTTAACGAGCCATCTAAAACTAAATGTATCAAGATAAATGGCTAATGAAAACACTGTGACTTTCCCTTGCAATAGGCACGACTACTCATCTGATTTTTCTCTGACCTCTCTGTATTTGTACATTTCACAGGTCCATGGGGTCGTTGTATGGGAAGTGAATGTGGTCCTGGAGGCAGCCAGAGTAGAGCGGTATGGTGTGCTCATTCTGAAGGTTGGACCACTCTGCATACTAACTGTGACCAAGCAGAACGACCAGACAACCAGCAGAGCTGCTTCAGGGTGTGTGACTGGCACAAAGATCTATATGACTGGCAGCTGGGTGCCTGGAACCAGTGTGTCCCAGTGATGCGCAGTGCAAGGGTGCAGCGTCCTACTATGTGCACTCAGGGAGAGGAAGGAATTCAGACCCGTGAGGTGGGCTGTGTTCAAAAAGCAAAGGGTGAGCCTGCAGAAGATGCAATCTGTGAATACTTTGAACCCAAACCACGCCTAGAGCAGGCCTGTCTTATCCCGTGTCCTCAGGACTGTGTGGTGTCTGAGTTTATCCCATGGACTCCCTGTTCTAAAACCTGTGGGATAGGGTTACAGAACCGGATTCGCTTTGTTCTGGCTCCACCATTGTTTGGTGGGGCAGCCTGCCCAAATTTGACTGAATTTCAGACTTGCCAGCTAGGTCCCTGTAAGGGAGAAGAGAGCCTTTACAGTCTCAGGGTGGGTCCCTGGAGCTCGTGCACTGTTTCACTGCCAAGGCAAGCCAGACAGGCAGAAAATCCACCAAGAGAGAGTGAAAAACAATCCAGGGAAAGTGATAAACTTTCTAAAGAGGGTGACAAACTCTCCAAAGAGGGTGAAAAATCACCCAGAGGAGATGGCAAAAAGACCAGAGAGGATGAAAAACAGCCAAAAGAAGGAGACAAACAGACCAGAGAGGGCGAAAATCCACTTACACCCAAACGAAAACTGGGCAGGGGAAACAGGAATAGGAAACCAGATAGGCCATCCCGAGTGGTTGATCGGCCTAAACGACAGAAAAAAGCAAAAAACAAAGAAAAAAGAGAGAAATTAAGAGAGAAAGTCCAAGGCAGGTTAAGGGAGAGGGGCAAAGCAAAGGATCCTGAGACCAGAGAACTCATCAAAAAGAAGAGGAACAAGAATCGTCAGAACCGCCCGGGAGGAAAGTTCTGGGACCTACAAATTGGTTTTCAGACCAGAGAAGTGACCTGTGTGCATAAGAGTGGGGCCGTTGAAGCTCTCAGGTAATAATGACTGAAATATAATAAATACAATAACAAAAGGTTATTTGTGTCACCACTGACTTTCTACCATCCTTCATGGTGTATTTTTCTCTGTCAGCCTGTTGGCTTGTCTTCTTTCTACAAATCAGTTTGAGACCGAGAACTATAGTCAAATAAAGGTTTTCCAAATCTTTGAGATTTGATCTTTGACCTTGTGTTTATTTTTTTTAAAATTAAACTCAATTTCATTTTATTTATTTAATAATGATGAAAAATGTTTTATAAATATTTTAATATTTATTTTATGTACAAGATTGCTATCAGATTGAATTAATGAGAATGTAACATATACATAGCTTCTCCAAGCTCAGTAAATGTTTTTCTATTCATTAAAGTCATTCTAATTTTCTTAAAATTATGTGGAAAGTTGATCAAATGTGACAAAGTAACTTGCCTTGCATCCATCAAACGCTGAGGCATGAGTAGGCTGATGTGCTTATAGCACACCATAAACCACAGTCTGATTCACTAGCTGGCCTGCAGGCCAAAACAAAGTTGAAGTTGCTTGCTGTCAGCATTCTGCCTTGGCAATTAGACTGTCTCCAAGCTTTTTCCCTTCCCACACCAAAGGACTCTTTGGTGTCAAATATATTTTAAGCAAATTAAAGATCATATGAGACAAGTAGTACACACAACTGCTTAGTTTGTAGCTGCCTTGATAGGTTAGGTTGATGGTGATGTTTTGGTATTGACAATGTTAACTCTGAAATAAACTAAGCAGTATTTAATGTATCAGCCATCCAATAACCACCATGTTTTCCAAAATACAGTTGCTGATTTTGGTTTGTTTTTTTGTTTTGAACTAGTTTAACTAGAGACGAAAACAGACGTAGGTTTCATAATGCAGAAAGCTTGAAAATGAAATAATAGTTTGCCCTTGCGCAGTAATTGTGTTATATTTTTATGTTTAAAATACATGTCCTATGCAAATAGAGCCCATAGAATATGATAAACTAAATCAGTCTTGCAGCTAATTGCCACAGATTATTCAGTATTTAAATATTTTAAATAAACATATTAAACATGGGGCTTCAACAACCTATTGGTTTCAAACCAAACTTCACTTCCTGTGATGCTGAAAAAAGAGAGAAGCATTGTATCATTATCCCAAATAATTTTCTTTTGAAAAAGGAAATGCAGTGATAAAAACAACAACACATTTTTAAAGCAGTCCTCTCTTCAAACAAAGCCATGGCCCGTGGATGCAGCCACACAAAAACAGATAAATTATTTGGATTTATCATAGTAAACTTTAATATGCCGATTATCGCATTAGCTGACTCAGAGACAAACCTCAGAATATTGTGCTGCATTTTTGTTGTTACTATGTTCACTCTGGTTCTTAATAAACCAGTCTGTGACTGTAAAGGTTTTTATCATGGAAACATCTGTTGCGCACTGGCTTCCTCTTTTTTTTCTTTATTTACCAGTATATGAATAACTTTTTGTGAACCCGGGATATGGTGTTTGTACTATAAATATGATCAGTGAAGTCATGTTTCAGTGAGATATCTATAATACCTAAATTTTGCGCTTTCAGTGCAGCTATTTTGCACACAGATAAAATATTACAGAATTATACGCATTCAAATATTCTTTATGAACAACCAACAACCAACCAAATTTTAACCCATATAGCCTGCTATTTTAAATAGCTGATATATTACATCAATTACAGTATATACTCTGTTTCTATTTTGCCTACAGAATATAAAAACATGGATCGCTTGTGACTTTTGCACAGTACTAAACATGTTTGATTACATGTTTTTGTAAGTGGTTACACTGACTACACTGCTTTCTTTATTTTCATACTCTACAGCCTATGCTCTCAGGAGACTTTGCCAGTCACCTTCCAGGCTTGTGTGATAACTAAAGACTGTGATGTGACTGAATGGTCTGAATGGTCTGCCTGCGCCAAGGAGTGCTATGACCCCACCAGCCCCAAGGCTGTGCGGACTCGCACTAGAAAAGTGACCCAGTTCCCGGTGGGTGGAGGAATAGATTGTCCAGAGTTGGAGGAGAAGGAATCCTGCACCCCCCAGAGTGACGTGGTACCACCCTGCATTACGTAAGTACATATGCTTTAATAGGCTTTACTTAATGTACGATTTTATTAAAAGCAACAGAAAATGACTCATTATTATAAGCTTATACAACATACCTTCCTGTGGTAGACAGAGAAGCTGGGGTACCTCACCTTTGCCCCAGAGGTCAGCTGTACTACTAGTAATGTGATTTAAATGGATGTAGCACTGTTGGGATTCATATTTGTCATCTCATAAAAAGGCACTGGTGTAATACTGTGCAACAATTAAAATATTGTAAGAATGAATCATTTTATTTTTGTAGCACAAAAATGGAGCAACATGACTTCCCAACTTAAGTTACTAATATACACTGCTCAAAAAATAAATAAATAAAGGGAACACAAAAATAAGACATCCCAGATCTGAGTGAATGAAATATCCTTATCAAATACTTTGTTCTTTACATAGTTGAAAGTGCTGACAACAAAATGACACAAAAATGATCAATGAAAATCAAATTTGTTAACCAACGAATGTCTGGATTTGGAGTCACACTCAAAACTAAATTAGAAAAACAAACTACAGGCTGATCCAACTTTGATGCGATGTCCTTTAAACAAGTCAAAATGAGGCTCAGTAGTGTGTGTGGCCTCTACGTGCCCGTAGGACCTCCCTACAACAGGCATGCTCCTGATGAGGTGGGGGATGGTCTCCTGAGGGATCTCCTCCCAGGCCTGGACTGAAGCATCCGCCAACTCCTGGACAGTCTGTGGTGCAACATGGCGTCTTGGAGTTACATTTTGTTGTTTAGGTGTTCCCTTTATATTTCTTAGCAGTGTAGATACAAATACAAATAGAGAAATTACACAGGACAGTATAAGAATATTGTCCTGTGTAATGTGTAAACAAAACACTAACCTTGATTATGATGAGAAGAATTCCAAAACAGCAACAAAAAGCAAAGTCTATGAATATAAACCCACACTGGGAAAGATAACAAGAACAACAGATGTTGTGACAAAGGGCAAGGGGAGAACTGGGGCTATAAAAACCAAGAAGAACACAGTTTTGGGGGACACGGCGCAAAGTTGCAGAGCAGTTCAGTGTAGGGGTGAGCAAAATATATAATATGTGCCATGTATTTTTTCATGAGTGCTAGTTAAAATGGCTTTATTGTAACCCTTGAGTATAAGTTGCCATGGAAATATTAAGTTGTCTGCATGCAATTCAATTTATTGCTAATCACTATCTAACTGCTGCAAATCCACATCTCCTTACAAATGTTTATTAAATCCACACTCATACAGACTAATAACTACCAACTCTCTCCAGCCCTATTGATGAATTACCTATATTGTCTGAAAAATGTTCATTTCCAGAGAAGAGACACAGGCAGACTATGCTAACAGCATGTGATGTTACAACAGTAGTGAAATATGAATGTTTCATATTTGTTCAAGACGTATATCTTTATTATGGGCAAAAATATTGAAGTCCCGATGAACCACAGGAGTGGTGAGTTTTATAACACTGTGTATATAATTTGGCATTTTCTACTGATTTAGGCCAAAAATAAACACATAATATCATTTCATTCAGTTTCAAGGTTTATTTGCAAGACGCACAAACAGACAAAGTTGCAAATGTATTGTGCATGAAACGAATTCAAACGTGCTGCAGATGTGCGTGTGTGTGTGTGTGTGTCACAAGTTAATCTGGCTGTAGGCTGTGGCGCTTGGCCACAGGGGGCGTAATTGACTCGACTCCATTCGAGAGAACACAAAGTAAACTGGACACTTTAATAACACGTACGAAGGGAACGATAACAAAGACAAGATTCTCC